>JAQYXR010000515.1:0-79926 GCA_030545055.2 Neoaliturus tenellus | reverse complement strand
TACTTTGCCACTACTCCCAATGTTATTTAAATGGGAAATTTTGAGATTTCAATGGTGGATAGCGCCTTTATGTCCGCTTTTAGCGCCTTTATGAGTCCGATTCTCATCAGTTTTTGGCGGAAACAACTACAGACCAAGCCCTATCCAACGACACCAAAAACTTGAAAATCGGTTGAAAATTGCAGGAGGAGTTCTCAAGACAAAAAACCCTTAGCGTATTAAATAAGTATAGATAGATAGCTGATTGGATAATCAGCTGTTCTATAAAAAATTGCATGTAACGTAATCTCAATGTTTTTGGAAAAGTACCCTCTCTCCTCCCTTCGCCCATACAGCTGTTTTTGGCCATTCGTCAACTTATGTGGCGTGACTTATACGTCAAAGTTTTGGACACAACAAATACCAGTATGTAAATTTCTATGGGCAACTGAATGCAAGATTTTGTAGTAAATTGTTTACTTTTTTCTTTATTTAAAAGTCTAAAATTCCCTTGGGAAAACAAAAGTTTCGTTTCTTTAAACTAAGTCATTTTCGGAGAGTGTTAAATTACGAAAATTCAGAAGTAATTCAGAAGTACCATGCAAGTGATTTCTTCATTTTGGTGCATGTACCCCAGTAGTAAAATCTAAATTGCAAAATTGTCTTTTACGATCAAGGTACGGTATTCTTTAACAGTAAAATTGGCTAAAACTTTGTTGAGTATATTTTCAATTACATATTTATTTATCTACCATTGACGACTACTCCTGACTAAGACTCACCAAGGGTCAGGAGCGAGGCGGGAGCGTTGTCGGTGGAGGCCACAGGCCGTCTGTCTGTCAGTCCTGGACGTGGACGGAGTACAGGGTGTGCAACAAGGCACCAGCTCGGGTCTCCCGCTCTTCCCGACACACGCACACGCACGCACGCACGCCGCTAGCCACCGACGCGAATTGATTTTCCCCTTGTAGTTTATCTTTATTAAGTAGTCGTTTAGTAAATTGGTTAGCGAAATTTGGCGAGTTTGATTATTAGGTTCGTAAGAGAGAATGGTGAAATTAAGTTGGACCTTTCATTTTACAGGTGGGGTCAAAAGGTGGCGTTTGAAAGGGGTTTAACATATGTACTGTTTACTAGGAGGATTAAAATGAGAGATTATGATCGAAATTGAAAATGTTTGATGTTATACTAATTAATGTTAGGCTTAGGCCTACGATTAATTCATTCAAATCATTAAGATAAGTAGGCCTATTGTTTAGACTTATTTTTAATGGTTATTTGTGCACTTTTTATAAAATGGTCCCTGATTTAAGATTGCTTGCCTTTCGAGAATTATAATGTTACTCTTAAACTCTCAAACAATCAGTGTTTATAGGTACAAAATTTATTTCTGTCCAAAATATATATTATGGGGGGTTTGACCACAAGGGATCGATTGAAGACAGCCCCATGGCTGAAAAAATCCGGGTTTCGTCCTCAAGTCCTTCAAAGATCCAATGTTATCCTTAGGTAGATGTTTAATTGTCATTAAATTGAACAAACATTAATTGTAGATATAAACCAAAGTGTTGCATCTTTTACATGTAGTTCATCAAATTTAAACCAAGTGCAGCAGCTAGCACACTTCAGCATGACAAGAGAGCGAAGTAGAATATCTCGTCTTTAAAAGGAAAACGGAAAGGGACGTTTAATAATTTTACCGAGTGGAGCTCGGTCCCCCTGGTACTAGCTGATAAATCGAAGAAGATTTTCCATCCAAAATGTAATGGATTTTCTCCACTAATAGCCTACAAGTTCTTTGAATTATTTGCAACATATATATTTAAACATAACATAATAGACATAGTGCAATACATAATGCAACATAATGAAATAAAATATCTTAAAATGTTTTGTTATTATGTGTTAAGATTTTTGATAAGTAAAAAAAGTTAGAATCAACAGTACAATAATCGGTGTTTTGAATTGTTAAGTAATGTACGTGTTGGAATGTTACTTGTGTGGATATTTTGTAGCTGGGGGTAGCCTATGTCATAATTACGGTGTAAACGTGAAGTCAAGGTCATTAGTCATTATTGGTGGTACCGCATCGAGAAGTGAATATTAGATTTTGGTACTAACTGCAATTAACTTCAGATATATTCCCACCCTTGGAAATTCATTTTCTCATTAAATTGCTAGCTAAAAAACAACAGAATTTTTTAGAGCCGTTGACTATTTTTATTTTTATTGGTTTGACTTTTTACAGATATAGGCTATTATTATTTTTTTAAGTTTCATAACCAATAAAATGAGTGTGACGTTTTATCCACGTAACTTTCAACTAAATTACTTAGAGTAGTTACTAGAGTAACTAGTAACTTGAATTGAGAGGTTTGAGATCCGATTCTTAATAGAACAATGTTTCGGAAAATGTTCGAAGTTTGACTGTACCATCAGAGCAGCACATGATCAAACCATATTTTATCAAACCAAATTAAAATTTGTTGACGAATTTAAATTTGTTTACAAAGAAGTCAGTTTTTTTCAAATAGTTGTTATGCAGAAAGGTGTGACCCTGCCGTGACTCTTAGTCAACATTATTGCCCAGTGTAGAAGATCTGTGCTGGCCATTTGTCATAATCTACAAGTAGGTCAGACGGTCAGAAGCGTTGACTTCAATTGGACCAAGTTTACCACGCAAAACATCAACTTTACGTTTGATTCTTCGTTGCCGACGCATATACACGCCACTTGAAACTGATTCCGATTACACCAAAAGTATATACATTTTAATGTTAAATGACAGTGTTTACAAATTCTGGTATTGGAGAGTCCCGCATTTATGTGCACACACAATTTCATCTTCACAATTAAATGGAGGTAGGCCTAAACATAGGCCTACTTGTATCCATTATTATTTATGCTGCATATTAAAATCTTACAAGAAGTCGAAAATTTATGTTCTAGTTTCATCTCAAAGGCTCAAAAACATTTCAATATATCTATATCTATAAAAGAGGAAGTAGGCTATATATATGTATGTTGCCTAAGGACTCCGAAACTACTTGATAGATTGTACAGTTGGTTGCACGAGACGTGAGACAGCCCGCCAGAATTTGTGCTCAAATGGGTAGGTTAGCTCTATCTCGTGCAACATGGCGTGGATTAATAATCATTAGATTAAAATACAGTAAAATTATTACTAAAGTCTTCATTTCAAATTGAGGCTGTTAAACCGCCCATGTGTAGCACAAATCCTGGAGGACTGTCTCACGTCTCGTGCAACCAACTGTACTGACACTTTAAGACATTATTAATCATTATTCAAGGATGTTTTTTTTTAAGTTTTGTGCAAATCTTTCCAAAGGGCTCTGACCCAAAAAATCTATATTAAATATAGATTTTCAGTTTTTTTTTACTGATAAAATTTTATTATTAAAAAAATTAAAAATAGATAACATTTTTATCTATTTTTATTGGTTGCTAAGAAACTATTTCAATGAAAAATTCTTATTTTAGTTATTCCAGCGATTTCTTATAAGGTGAGCGTGACAGCGAGTGAGCGTAGCGAACGAGCTTAATTACCTATGAAATAAATTCAATCATGGGTGTAGCCGTGACGGGAAACAGCTAGTAAGTAACATAAATATATAGCATGAACACAAATAATTTCAATCAAGATTTTTTTAGTTATAAAATATTGTTAAAGATCACTTTTACCTATAAAATTTATATCTATACTTATTTAATACGCTAAGGGTTTTTTTGTCTAGAGAACTCCTCCTACAATTTTCAACCGATTTTCAAGTTTTTGGTGTTGTTGGATAGGGCTTAGTCTGTAGTTGTTTCCGCCAAAAACTTATGAGAATCGGACTGAAAATAATGGTGCTATCCACCATTGAAATCTCAAAATTTCCCATTTAAATAACATAGGGATTGAATAAAGCATTTTAAACATCTGTTAATAATCAGCTGTAAATATGTCTTGTTTTGGTGATTACAGATAGGCCTATTCACAATATTGGATTGGTCGGATGTCATTGATTTAGAGCTAAAAGTAATATTTGTATTGTATTAAAATAAATCGCTCGATTTCGAGCAACACGTATACTAGTTGAATATAAATTTCAACAAACAAACCATAGATTTACTGACCACTGCTGAAAAAATCCCAATGATAGTTTGAGTAGTTAGGGCGAGAATAATTTAAAAAAGATTATTGTGCACATTTATTATTTTAAAGGTGACACAATTTTAGATATAAGTGTTATCATTCATGCAGATGCAGTTAAAAGATTATTTAGTTTCTTCCATGGTAGAGTAGTGCCTACATATTAATAAGATTATTGCGTCTCTTGCATGTGCTACAAACTGCTGTTCATAGTTTGTAGGCGTCGTGAAAACATTGTCAATACAGTAGTTGTCATTGTTATTTAAATATTTCATATAAGTTGACCGTTTTATCGTTAAGTTAATCGTTTTATATCATTGTTGTAAAAGACATTTTTCAAGGCAAAGGAAAATGAAATTGTTTAGGATTTATTATTTAATTGTATGCACTTTTAACCTACCTGGACCCATTTGCTCGATAAATTTATAAACATTTCTTGCAGTAACTTAATAATCTAGGTCACATAAGCATATCCTGGAATGTCGGAACTTGATTGCTTCGCTCGCTCGCTTCAGGGTGTCTTCATATATTCTACGTCCAAGGATGCTGCACAAATAACGTATATTAAACTCTTAACACGTGGTTTTTGCTTCTTCAGTTATCTGATTTTACTATTGTTACCTCAATTTTTGTTTTAATAATAAGTAATTTATTATATTTAAAAAGTCGTACGTGTTTTAGTCTTTAGTTTGTTTATATTAACAGCCATAACAATCCGTATAAAGCACGATTAAAAACTAATAATTTTTTTTTGTAGTGTCATTTAATAAAACAGCAATTATCTATATAAAAAAATTCCAACAACCACGAGTAATGTGTCAGTTTACGCACCAAAAACCATTCTCTAAACACCTGTGTACTGACGAACGAGCGATAAAGTGTTTGAAATTCTTTGGAGAAGCGTTAAAGTCCTTAACGCTCGCCATCTGATTGCATTGTTACTCCTCGCGCTTCAGCGCTGCCTTCCGATGGTCCATTCAGGTACAATGGACTTGAGTAACTGTGATTGTATTTATTGTTTAGGAAATCAAAACATCAGTTGTAGGGAAAATTTAGTAGGTTTTCTTTTTTTTTTTTTTTGTAAAGCGTCTTTTGCTTTTGATAAAATACCGGGCTGCGCTGCGTGTCGCGGGGTAAACTGATTTTAGTTCAAGCAAGAAAAACCTACTTCACGCTCTTAATACATAAATAACTATTTTATCTTCACTTTATACTGGAGCTTGTAGTTGGTACTTTGGCAGTTAAATCAGCCGTTTTCCAGCATGTCTCTTGTTTTGATTTTGAACTCCTTAAGACCAATAGTAAATTTTTAGAATTTCAACTACGAAATAAGATTTTTCCAAGCATATAACTTGCGTAATTATTATTTGATGTAAAAAATAAGTTTTTTGAGATTTTTTTAATTGGTAGAGCCATTTTTGTTATGAAATTGTTATCCATACCAAAGAAACTTACATTTTGTGTTCATTTACAAAGCTGTTTTAGCATGTGTAGCATTCTGAATTAAATTTAGAATCTTTTATTATAGTGTCATAGTAAACTGGTTACCGTTGTTTTTTTGTTGTTGGAACCTCAGGACAACTTAAAAACTTGTTTAATTTAGTTGCAAAGTTGACTTTGGGTTTAGCAAACGAAGTTGTCATAACATGTGTTAGTCATTTGGCTGTAAACTATGGCAAATTCCCTTCCCTTAATCCATTCATGTTCTAGACAGCAGGGGGACATGTCCCCCCCTGATTGTTATCACCATGTCACCATGTCCCCCCCATGGTGATTGTTCATGTTCTGTCATCAGAAGGACATGGAAACCTCTTGCTGAGAAACATGAATGGATCGTTGGTTGGTTGGCCATTTAGAGCGCAGAGCGGTGTCTGTCTGTTTGAGCCTGAAAATCAGTTGCCAGAGGAACACGGGAGTTAGCCCACTGAGTACATGTGATGTAAGTCTGATGTCCCATTTCTCACCCTTTCTCTTCCTTCAGTATCCCGTCCTTCCGGGGGCTTGCGCAGAATGCCCATTTTAGTGGCAGACGTGCTTAACAGTTAGCCCAGGGTCTCCTTATCCACCACTAACAACTAGTTACCATATTAAATATACACCAATTTAACATTTTCCTAGTTCACAGCTGATTGAAATCCCATTCGTAAATGTAGAGTATCTATCTTTTTATTTCTATAAGGATTTCGTCTGTTACGTCCCTTTTTCTCTCGACCTACTGAACCGATTTTGAAGATTGAGGTGTCATTTTAAAGCTTAGGATATGTGGGTGAATCGTAATCAAAAATAAAAGTCATATCGTTTAAATTTTCTTCACTTTTCTTTGATTTTTCGTTACCAAAGACCTATAAGTTAAATTAAAATTTTCTAACTTATTTTTTGATAAAAAAGAAAATACTCCTGCAGTTGAGGCTGCAACTAAACATAGTTTGGACACAAATACACACAAAATCAACAAAACCAACAAGCTATATTTTGAGGATAATATAATACAGAACATCGCAATAGACATATTTTCTTATCATTATAGTAAACAGTTGGCATTTCAGTGCCGGTTGTTCAATTGCTTCTATTCTGCTTTTAACATGTGTTCTTTTATTTTACTATCAACAGATGTTTTATTTTGCAATTCCATTAAATTGTTTTCCATGTTAATCTTATGGACAAAAATCAAACTTGATAGATATAAACAGAGTTTATTTATTATAGATGATTGCATCTATTGTTTTAAACTTGTGACATTGACTTTGTACACTACGTGAGTAGACTTCTCATAGCATAGGCGTGTTTGAAGCATATTGACGGTAATGCGATGACGTGTGGCGTCCATCGAAGTACACGTAACGTATAATAGATAAATCAGTATTACCACTCTTCTAGACCAAGGATGAAACATTTTATAACTGGAAGTTATGTTTATGTTTTGGTAAAATGTTTTGGCAGCACTGTAAATTCAGCTGAATAACAACAACATCGATGGCAGCGGCTCTGGTGCGGCGTCCACGGAAATTCCAAATTTTTGCCTCAAACTAAATGCATTGGATGAGAGGTCTATTTACGTTAGTGTACATAGTCAATGCTTGTGACTTATAAATTAATTTGTTTACACAGCGCTTTGATAACTTAGCTAAATTAATAAAATTGTTGTTTCCCAAAAATATACAGCAACATATTTTTTTCATCTATATTAATAAAATTAGAGTTTTGTCTGTACATTGCTTATAATTTTGATATTTTTGATTATTTTTACTTTTTATGCATCGCAGAATCCAAAATCGGTGTCATCTAAATTTCTTTCCCTCTGTCCGTCTGTCTCTCTGTCACTCTGTCTGTAACGCTCATGGGTCATATTTTGTCCTCTTTTCACGGGATAACGACTTTACCTCAGGGTCTAAATTTTTTTCATGTCATAGACTAGAGTGGTGTCAAGGTTCATTGCAACTTTAATTGCCCTTAGTTCTTTGCCCCATAGTATGTCAAAGTAGCCAAGTTGTGCTAAAATACCAATCTTTAATCTCTTTTCACACGGCAAGGGCTTTAGTAAATTATATGAAAATTTTTATTACTGTTAAATGGTGCAATTAGAACAATTTTAGCTGCTCTAAAGCATCGTTCGCCAAAAAGGCTCTGCCTTATAGTAAAAGAAATATTCAATGGGAATTTTTAATTCTACCTTTTTATGTATGCTTTTTAATCAGCTGGATTAGACAGTTTGTCATTTTCACCACAGATGGCAACACTTAAAATTTTAGACACAGACTCTTTCATAGCTAACCCTTTAACTTTTCACTAGCCTAAATACAGTGAGTAAAGTCAACTAATTCTTGGTTCTAAATATGAATATTAAAATAATTTAAATGCAAATTATTACAGATAGAGTTTTGTTCCTTAAATCTTAATATGTTTCTTATTATCATTACAAACTAATTTTAGTTCCCAATTTAGCTTTCATTGCACATTCTGACAAAAAGAGGTGTATAAAACACATAAAACACAAAAACATAAAACACAATATGTAGTTAATGAGGTTTATAAATTCCTCAATCTTTCAAGTAGTTCGGGTATATACGGGCAATATTAATGTGAAAGAACTTAATGAGTAGGGTTCTTATGAAGAAGTGAGAAAGTCGCTCACTAAACATTGATACCACTGTAATTTTCATTCAAGGATCATGTTGATTGATTGATTGGAATCAGATTGGTTTATTGTTTTTTATTTTGTGTAAACAAACAAATATGTTTATTTTGACATTTAGAAGGTAAAAAGAGCGCTTCCCGTGGCAATAAGGAAAAGTAATCCCACCATCAATGCTTTATTTTCCTCCGTTTTTCGACAAAACTTTTAACATGGGATGTCACTATTCGGTTTTGTATACATTGGCAACACATGGGGTTTTAGGTAAGAAGGTAAAATTTAAAAACAAAAAAATTGAAATAAGTAGACCTAATATATACACTGGTGCGGTGCCTATACGTTACTGACAGGTGTTGCGTTGTTTTACTATTGGTTTGAGTATTAAAACTTTAACTAATTTTGAATTTAGATTTAATGTTGTACAAGTCTGTACATATCTTTCATGAGTAGAACAAGATGCAGGGGTGGGCATTGGATTTGGCATATAGCTATCGTCACATCCAATCAAGGATTCAATATTACATTTCATAAGAATCTATAATATTTTTGACAAGTCTGAGTTGTCTTAAATCATCTATGAGTTTATACTCATAGAACTATAAAGTGAATCACCATACGAATATAAACGTTTAATCAAACTGCAACAAAATCATCAATAGAAATAACTTCTAACCTAAATAAGAAAAGGATGTAGGTTGTTAATAACAAATGTACCTGGTAGTTATTAAGCATAAAACTTTAAATCTAGATACGTTAGAATGAACCAACTGAAGGTTATATATTAAATTTGTGAAATCATTGATATAATTCGTTTAATAAACTGTACACACACCCCGTGCGAAGAACGGGTACACAGCTAGTAATAAAATAAAATTCTTACTGACATACTTCAATCAAATAATTTTTTTTATAATTAAATCATTTAGGTCCGGTTTCTCAAACCAAGTTTAAACCTAAACTGAGGTTTAAACCAAAATTTTCCATATTCAATATTATTTGGTAGTAGACTATAGTCTCATGAAAAACAAAGTACACTTTTATATTGAGAAAATTATTACAAGCATTGACTATGTACACTATAAGTCACGCCACATAAGTTGACGAATGGCCAAAAACAGCTGGGTTGGGCGAGGGGAGGAGAGGGGGTACTTTTCCAAAAACATCAAGCTTACGTTACATGCAATTTTTAATAGAACAGCTGATTATCCAATCATTTTAACTGAATAGTAGTGAAAATTCATTCGTCAAGTTACGTGGCGAGGGTTACAACGTGAATAGACTTCTCATCCAATGCTTTTGGCTTGATACCAAAAATTAAGAAAGTTCGTTTGCGCAGTGCCAGATTTGCTGCAATCGATGTTATTATTATTCAGCTGGATTTACTGTGCTGTAAAACACTTTGCCACAACATAAACATAACCCTCAGTTATAACATGTTTCATACTTGGTTAAGAAGAGTGGTAATACTGGTAATACTGATTTTATCATATTTCACTTGTACTTCATGTACGCCGCAGAAGATCGCACCACCGTCAGTAGGTTTCAAACACGCCTATGACATGAGAAGTCTATGTTAGGCATTTGATGTTAGTGTATAGTCAAAGGTACAAGTCAATCATTTAGTTTTTTAATTTACGCTTTATATCGTCAGGAACCATGATGAAATCGGCCATTACGAAATCACAACCAGCAGGTTTATCTACTGCACATTTCAATTCTCCATCACACTTCCAACAGACCACTCTGTGATTACATTGAATTTTTGGATGAGGATTCTGGGATTCATCAATGCACTGCCAACTAGAGGTTTGAGATGCTAACAACACTGAAAAATAACATCACTTGCTGTAATGAAACACAAATTGAGAAAGTTTGCTATACCATACAAAAAAGTTTTTTTAAACTGCATTTAATCCTACACTATTAATCACTTAATCATCCCTTTTTAAGATGGTGATCCTCTTATTTAATCCCTTTATTATTTTACGCTGGTGTATTTTAAAGTGAATATGAATGAAGGATGAGTGTTGAATGGGCGTGATGCCTTGGCTAGTTTTATATGAGGAGTGTATGTAGTGTGATGACAGCACGTCATGAAAATGGCAAAAAGCCACTTCTATTTTTTGCCAACAATCTCAAAATCTACCGGGGTTTTTGTTGCTTTACATTTTTTTAAAGAGTGTTTTTCCCAAAAAAGTTTTGAAACTGCCTCAAGTTTCATATACATCCAACATATACATATATGTAATATCATATATGTATCATAAATGTATCCAATATACATTTCATATACATCCAACATCAAACCAATATTAACTCAACAGAAACACTTTTTCAGAATTATTACACACAAACAAATGCAAGATAGTTCTTGGCCATTATTTCAGTCTAATCAAATACTTCCTCTTAGAAATTTATTTGTGTATAAGGTGTTAAAACTGTTTTATGACAGAAGTGGAAATTTAGCTCTACAAAATAATATTTACAGGTCCAAACTCCGTAATGCTAATAATTTAACAGTTCCAAAACCAGAAAATACGTTCTATACTAAGACGTTTGATTATTTGGGACCAAGACTATTTAACTTAATGCCTAATAAAATAAAAACTAAAACAAATAGAAATGCACTCTTTAAGCACCTTAAAAAATGGTTATTAAATTTTGAAAGTGTAGATTTTTTACTTAATATAGTAGCGTGATTTACGCAAGTATTTACAATTGTTATTTTTGTTTTTATTAGTTGTATGTATTATTCTTAATTAGCATATCATAAAAGTATAAAAGTTAATGAAGAAAAACAGAAAATATATCAACCAACCATCAATTATTATAAAGAAAAATATAAATTGAATAGTATTGAAATTTTTGGATTATTAATTGGCGCAAGAGGAACCATTCCAAAATTCTCCGCAGATGTATTCAACAAATTTAAAATATCAAAATCCACCGTACAAGAAATTGTGATAACAACTTTAAAATATTCAGTTTATATTTTAAGAAACCATTTATTTGGCATAAAAAGCCCACAAAATTAGTCCATATGATGTAAAATTTTTGTAATTGATTTGTTTTCTTTGTCTATGGAGGCAACCCCAGAAATTGGGGAAGTGTTATTCTTTTGAATAAATTTTATTTTATTTTTATTGTTGTATGATATATTATAGTATATGATATAATAGTA
Organism: Neoaliturus tenellus; assembly: GCA_030545055.2. Lineage (NCBI taxonomy): Eukaryota > Metazoa > Arthropoda > Insecta > Hemiptera > Cicadellidae > Neoaliturus > Neoaliturus tenellus. The sequence continues at coordinate 68,481 of JAQYXR010000515.1, read as the reverse complement.
TGTGTATATTTTGTCAAATGTATGTGTGTAATTGTTAGTGTTAAAAGAAATGATAAACGTTAGGTGTTGTATACTTAGTAATAGTGTGAGATGTGTTTTTTTAATTATAATTACCACTTGAAAGAGAGAAAAAATATTTTTATATAGAAGCTATTCTTATTTTGTGTGTGTATATTTCACAGTGTGTAATCATTAATATGTTTATTTTTTAATTTTTTATTTCCTGCATCTGGGAGCTGACAATTTATTTTTATTGTGTGTATGAAGGAACCTCTAAACAGGCTAAGCCTTAGAGGCCCTAAATTTTCTCAAACTATATCCTTATTACTTTCACTGAGATATTATTTATTTATTTTTTTACTTTTATTTATGTGCTGAAAAATAGTACAGTAAAATAAGGCCAAAAACAACCTTTTGATCGGCAACTGATATGCGTCCATGGAATTTTCAGGAGACCTTCCTTTAAGCTCTAGAAAAAGAGATTTGATGAGTCCCCAAAAAATAAAGTTGTTTTACACCTATAATATCACTTTTCAAAATGGCGGTTCTTTTGTAATGAAATAAATTTTGAAAAAAGCTTCCATTTTTCATTTTTTACGTGCATCCCCTCAATATTATGTTGTGGGACCAACTCCAATAATTGTTGGGTACTAAATACTTTATTTTTACGGGCTTTATTTTTTGGCCGCCATCTTGGATTCGCCATATTGGATACAAGTTGTTTTTTTTCTAATGTAAAGATAGTGTTGCGACACATCATTTCAGTGTAGATTTTTTCGCTCATTACAATCTAGCAATCCGTTTTTGAAAATATTTTTCCGTTTCAAAGATATACGGAAATTAAAATTCTTCTCCATACATTTCTTATGGACGTTTCAAATTTGAATATATTTATTGCTTATTTTTCCTCATATATCCTGTTCTAATTGAGATAGGCTGTTAATTTTGGTATCAGATCACTCAGTGGATCAATGGGCTTCTTTAGAGTTTTTGTTCGTTCGAATTGGCTTGGTTTGAAACGGTTTGTAAATTTTAAAGTTTACCCAAATTTCAGAAATGGAAATATTTTTATTGAAAAGTGTATAATATCACATCTTAAACATATCCAATTTTAACAATCAATATATGGAATTAAATCCAATAATATACCGTGTAATTTAAGACCAAAACGAACCTTGAATCTCATTTACAACTTGAGTTGTACGTCTTTAACTGAAGACAAATTTCTGGAACCAATAAATTTTTTGTCGATTAGACAGTTATAAGCCACTTAATATCCTACGATTTTCAATGGTCAATAACTCAAATTAAAGACATTGATGTACTAGTTGTTTTAAGACCAGAACTACCTTTATGTCTTATTTAGAACTTGAGATATTAATCTTTCACTAAAAGCGAATTATAAAAAAATGAAGTTTCTATTAAATAGAAGGATATAACTCGTCTAAATATCCTCCAAATGGAATGAAGAATAGCTAAAATTAATGCCACGAATATTACTGAGTATTTTAAGGTCACAATGAACAGAATTCCTCAATTAGAACTAAATATAAAAGAAAAATAATGCAAAATAAATTTAAATTTCGAAATGTCCATAAGAAATTTATAGGGTTGAATTTTCATTTGAGTGTATCTTTAAAACGAACCAAGATTTTCAAAAACGGATTGCGGCATTGTAATCGTAAAATTTTAATTTAAATTTTTTAAATAAGTTGTAAAGCGTAAAATTTTACTTTGAAATGATGTGTCACAACACTATCTTTACAATAAAAAAAAACCTTTCATCCAATAACTTATGGCGGATCAAAGATGGCGGCCAAATATTAACGACCGGTCATAATGAACTACTTCCCATTAAAAAATTGTCGGTGGCGATGTCACAACATTATATTGAGAAATGCAGGTGAAAAATAAAAATAAATACATTTTTTTTTTTAATGTATCCCATTACCAAAAAACCGCCTTTTGAAAAGTGGTTTTATAGGTGAAAAACAACTTTATTTTTTGGGGAGTCATCGGATCTTTAATTATAGTGCTTAAAAGTAGCTCTTATCAAATTTTTGGGAATGCACATCAGTTGCCGATCTAAAACCCTAATTTTACTGTACTAAAAGGGTAATTTTTTTTACAAACAATTGTTAGTCAGACTGGCATACATTTATATTGTAAATTTCTAAATGTAATGTAGACATGTTATAGTTTCTTTGTGCTGTACTGTAAAATAAAGATTATTATTATTATTATTATTATAGTTTAGGAAAAATTGGTTTTAGTTATGAAAAGAGTTTGAAAACAGCAATTTTTAATATTGGTCTTTTGGGTTGCCAATATGGTAATGAAATATCAACTAAAGATTAAAAAAAAACTATGAAAAGGTATAGTTGACCTGAAAACAACGACACTATAAAAAGTGAATTGAAACCAACAACCAAGGCTCGGTCAACCCGGTAGCAATGCTATGATTATCTATAAAATAAGTTTCATTTTTAAGATAGATATAATTAAATCCTATACTATAATACGAGGAATGTCTGAAGGGATGTGTGTTCCACGATCTCGAAATCTAGCTGTTAGATTTTGCTTAAACTTAGCATTAAAGAGTGTTTCGGTCCAAAAATAAGTTTAGAAACAGTCTCAATCCCAGGAAAAATCAAATTTGATCTAAATTTAAGTTTAAAAATTGTAATTTTTAACATTGGTCTTATGGGTTGCTATTTTGGTAACGAAATAACAACTAAATGTAAACAAAAATAAAGAAACATTAATGTTAAGCAGACCTTTTGAAACAGCTGTTAACTGTGAAGATATATAGTTGGTTGTTGGTGAAAATATTAAAATTGAATCAAAACCAACGAGCAAGGCTCGGTTAACCTGGTACTTAGTATTATTTAACAACCAACAAACTAATTTTTTGATTTGGGATGTTTGTTGAAGCTATTTTTATGTATTCCTAAAAATAAAATCTATTTAAATTACATGAATTATTTTTGTAAAATTTAACAGTAATAAGACCATGTGTTGTCAACAAAGGTTTATAGTACAAGTGAATTTTTAAAATTAGTTTATTCAAACTAACAGTATTGAAAATTCAACCATGCACCTCATTTAATGCTTCCTCGGACTGCAATTTAACATTACAGTTCACACAAGATACCTAGGCCAATTAATTAATTTGTGGGGTCGCAGATCAAAACCTTGCCATTATCCTCAGGGCGGCCTTGTTATCAGCTATTGATCCTATTTGACTGAGTGACAATTATTTCGTCTACAATAAATTTAGCCCACCTTGTCCATAATAAGACACTTACCGAATAGTAAAAAGACAATCAACAAGATCTTTAAATGATTTACTTCCATGGTTGTTCGTTGAAACATACCTTCGCTGAGTTTTTCTGCAAAATTCAATTTGCAAGGCATTATTAACATGCATAAAAATCGGTAAAAAGAAAGCATAAAATGTCTTTCCTTATCTTGGTCTGTACAGAGTTAAAATTATATAAATAACATTAATGCTCTGGTAGCGTGTAAATCAGCCTTTCATCAGCCTTAAATCTATCTAGACTATAATAGCATTGACTATGTACACTAACGTGAATAGACCTCTCATCCAATGCATTTAGTTTGAGGCAAAAATTTGGAAGTTCGGTGGACGCAGCACCAGAGTCGCTGCCATCGATGTTGTTATTATTCAGCTGAATTTACAGTGCTGCCAAAACATTTTACCAAAACATAAACATAACTTTCAGTTATAAAATGTTTCATCCTTGGTCTAGAAGAGTGGTAATACTGATTTATCCATCATATGTTACGTGTACTTCGATGGACGCCGCACGAGATCGCACCACCGTCAATATGCTTCACACACGCCTATGCTATGAGAAGTCTACTCACGTAGTGTACAAAGTAAATCATAATAGTAAGATGCATGAAAGTAGTCCGATGGAAATTTTAACAGCTGTGTCCCCCCTCACCCCCTCTCACCTTGCAATGTTGTCATTTTTTGTTATGTTTGCCATGTGTAACAGGCTACAGTATAAAAATGTGTTTTAGAATAAATCTGGCAACAATGCATCGACTCTCATCGGACTATTTTCGTGAATCCTACTATAGTAAATGGCTATGCTCCACTACAAAATCTTTTAATGCCAAAAGTAAGGTTATCAAATAAAATTCTCACAGCTGACTAATAAATAGCTGGCAATTTCAAATTTTTTTACTCCTCATTAAGAATGTAATTGACACATGCTTATACCAATGTATACAGAACCGAATAAGTAGGAACATCCTTATGGGGAAGTGAGAACGCCGCCCCCGAAACACAGATATAACCCTCGCCACGTAACTTGACGAATGAATATGCACTACTATTCAGTTAAAATTATTGGATAATCAGCTGTTCCATGAAAATTAGCATCAACGTATACAGAACCGAATAAGTAGGGACATCCTTATGGGGAAGTGAGAACGCCGCCCCTGAAACACAGATATCACCACCAAGACGTAATTTTTATTCAAGGATCATGCTGATTGGTTGAATGGAGACAGATGGCTAGAATAATTTTGCAGACATTTGTTGTTGTTTTGATTTTTTGTAAACAAATACACTCATTTTGACATTTAAGAGGTAGAAAGAGCGCTTCCTGTAACAATACAGAGAAATAATCCTAGCATCAGCGCTTTATTTTACACTGGTTTTCGGGGGCCAAACTTAAATTTTTTAACATGGGATGTCCCTACTTATTCGGTTCTGTATACATTGTTAGCATGTAACGTAAGCTCGATGTTTTTGGAAAAGTTCTCCCTCCACCCCCCTCGTCCATTCCAGCTGTTTTTGGTCATTCGTCAACTTATGTGGCAGGACTTATAGCACCACCAAGACACAATTTTTATTCAAGGATCTTGCTGATTGGTTGAATAAATTAATAATTTTGCAGACATTTGTTATTGTTTTGATTTTTTGTAAACAAATACGCTCATTTTGACATTTAAGAGGTAGAAAGAGCGCTTCCTGTGACAATAAGGAGAAGTAATCCTAGCATCAGCGCTTTATTTTACTCTGGTTTTCGGGGGCAAAACTAAAATTTTTTAACATGGGATGTCCTTACTTATTTGGTTTAGTATACATTACTTATACTCTTGTATAAGAGGAGTGGCATTGACTCAAAACTTTAAAAGGCTATAGGACTTGACCCTAAGGATGGTTGCACATTGGAAGTAAATTCTGCAAATCTACGCGTAATTACCTTTGATTTGGCATATAAGTAGTGAAAGGTTCAGTATTTACTTAGAACTCAGCATTTAAACTGTGTAGTAATATAGGATAAGGATACAGTGGAAATCTAACTGTAGCTATTACATTGCACTTGTGCATTTATTTACATTGTATAATTGGGTATTTAACAAACTACAGATACCCGTACGAAGAATGGGTAAACAGCTAGTAATGTATACATGCCAGGTTAAAGGAAATAATCGATAGTAATTACAAATACACTTTATATTGTAATAAACTTCCTATACTCTTCTACTTCAACTCATACACTGTAATACACATGTTTTCTTTATCAAGTGCTAGGTTTGTGGGACTCTAATAATATTAGTGCATTATCCTATATACTCAGTTATCCTTTAAGTCTATACTACCGGTATACCATTCGTACTGAAAAGTACCTTACAGTACATATAATGTGTAGCCTAACCTACCAAAGGTTAAATTTATATTTCTTATGTTCAGGTAATGGTGTGTGTAAATAGTTAGGTGAAAAAGAAAAAGTGCTCTCATATTGTTAAAAAACTGAAAAGAACTAATAAACCTCACCATTAAAATAGTGATTTGTACTTACTAGATTAAAACTATTGGTCTCCTCAAACTAAACTGGTAACCTACACACTCTGTGCCCACCCATGCAATACATCTGTAATTTCACATATAGCAGCAGAACATATGTTTTGTGAAACAAGCAGCTATGTAATTATTTACTCTACTTTAAAACAAACAAAAAATGGCAAGTGCGTTACATTAGTACAGAGAAAACTAGGTTTTTAAAAACAAAAAAATTATTTGTTCATGAAACTTTGCAAAAACATTCTGTATATAGCATGAATTTCAAGAAATCAACGAGTCTCCGGAGATTGGGAGGGTGGAAATATGATTTTATGGGGTTGGAATATGAGAAAGTTATGTGGTTTGGGAAAATTTATGTTTATTGCATATAAGCGAGTAGGGTGTGATTTTTTATATTTTTTGGGGAAAAGAATTGAATAACACAATTATAAACTAACCCCCTGCTGTGTACTTAGCAAATTTCCTATGGAATTTACAACTATCTTTAAATTGGCTCTTTAAATGTGGCTGATTGTTTGATGCTATGATGATGTTATAAGCAAGTAATAGTTAATCCACATTTAGTGAAAGTACTTATAAATTTTTATCAAGTTATGTCAATATATTTGTGAGATTTAACATTTATATAACATAGGGAAAATATTTGTGAATTTTCTCCTTAACCATTTATGCTAAGTAAAAAACTTTTGATTCAAAATTTTTTTATTTTTTGAGCTCTTTAAAATGGTTTCAATTAAAATTGTAAAAACTTACAAATAAGGGGAAAGTATTAAAAAATAGCTTTTTATCCTTTTAAAATATTTTAAATCTTGGTTCTAACGATGCGATCACCAAGATTTTAGCAAATTTTCCATAGCGATGAAGCTATTACCATAGGTCTTATAAGGCCTAAACCTGGGACCACACGTTACTTTTTCGTTTTGAGGTGCCAAGGGACCAAAAATAATAGTCATTAAAATTTATATACACAAGTCATTAATTTAATAAATACACAAGTGAGTGTTTGGTTACGCTTGACATGTGACAACATCTATAAAAATGGCGGGCGGGGCTGCCCCGACATACGAGCGCAAAGGGTTAAAACTGGTAAATTATATCAAAATTTTACCAGACACAAAAATTGACAAATTTAATTATCTAACCAATAATATCAAGTTTGTAAGGATTTAACAACAAATAATGGAGTTATTGTGATTTTCTATTTAAATAACCTCAATTTGCGTTAATTATAATGTCAAAAATCAACATTTCTCTGCTGTAAAATCACAATAATTCCATTATTTGTTGTCAGATCCTTCCAAAAAATGTCTACACCCCTTTTTGCAATAAGAAGATTAAGACCAGTTACAAACAAGAAGACTGCAAGCATAGCATTTGCTCTATTCGAGAGCCACCTAATTAAATTTCGACATCATAGTCTGGGGATCAGCACCACTATCAAATCCAAAAACTGTTTATAAACCAGAAGAGAGGTTTATAGACAATAGAACAGCTTCAGTACATTGATCACTGCAAACCTTTTTTTTTCAGAAAAAATTCCACCTTACCATCTTTATATACATCCTAGAAACCGTAAAATTTTTTAAATTAATAGATCCATCTAAAGCCAGAAGTAAATGCCACAAATATAACTTAAGAAACACTGAGTTAAACTACAATACATCCAACAACATAGGCTCACCAAAACCAGTAAAATCCTACAAATAATACTCTCAAAATATTTCAATCTTTTGTCAAATAACTTAAAGTCCATTAACAAAAGTAAGCTTTATTGAAAAAAAACTTAAACTTAAACACTTACCTACTAAATAAATCTTACTACAGCCTTAATGAATTCTATGAAGACCATAGTGTTTATAATAGATTAAACAATTGATTGATCACAATACACACTACACACACAATACATTAACACAAACATAGAAGATAGAAGAGATGACGATTCCCTGGTCTCTAATGACTATGTTGACGATTAGGGTCTATCTAGGTAAAGGTAAAGTGGGTCGCCAAACTTGGTAACATTGGTTAGATAAATAAATTTGTCAACTCTTTTGTGCCTTGCAAAATTTTGATACAATTTACCGGTTTTAAGATATTTGAGTTTAAAATTTTAAAATAACCGCCATTTTGAAAATATGCATTGGAAAAAATTATTTTTATTTTGGAAATGGACATTTGGACATGGAGCTGGGAGGTAAAAATTTACGTCATATTGTCCACAGAAAAACCTTTTCCATTTTGAAGGGGCATCTTTGGGGATGACGAAAATGTGTTTGTGAACCGTCAATTCGGGGGCTTTCCTCCAGGTAGACAAAATCAAAAATTTGAAAAAAATTAAAATTAACGTTACAAGGTCCACGGATTTAACATATGTCATTTTGTTGTACAAGTTTTGGGGATCACAAAAACACTTAGGTGGACAAGATTTTTGGGGGCTTTACCCCAGGTAGACAGACTTAAAAAATAAAAAATGCCAAATTTTACGTCATAAGGTCCACAAATTAAATGAGCGGCATTTTATTCCTGAGGTATTCAGGGACCCTAAAACACATAGGTTGACAAAATTTTCGGGGGCTTTACCAAAGGTAGACGAGATTATAAATTTCATTTTTTGAATTTTGGATTTCTTTTTATGCTCATAAAACTTGTTCTATCGAACCAATTTCAATGAAATAGGTGGCTATGCACAAACCGATTTAAAATATTTCAAATAGTTAAAAGTTATGGAGGTGGTGCAAGTTACTATACCTAAATACATTTACTATCTGTACCTTACAATAATACTCATAAAATTTTTAGAGAAGAAAGTAGATTGTGTAGATACATTAATACATAATGAATACCTATCAAAAGAAATGAAAAAAGAAATGTGTGTATTGTATCTGGCTCGATCACAGACGACAGGCAAGGCAGGGATCGGCTGAGCGGGAGGGGGTGGAAGGGGGGGGGGGAGGAGGCTCACACCGGATCTCTGGGGCACAAAAATTCTCTCGGCGGCTCTGCACCATAGATAACTTATCTATATATATATATAGGTTATCTGTGCCCGTGCCTGCACTTATTAAGAGCTTCCGATCATTATAGAGTTATTATCTAACACTCCATACTGGTGTATGAGATCGACCAAACAATCGTGTTAAAAAGTGAAGAAGAGGGTGCTGAATTTGGACAAACAGACTGAGTGGAACAGGTCCAGAGCGCAACACCACCTGTATTGTAAGGTAAAGGAGTTCGGTGAAAACGCAGGATAATGGCTAACTATAAAAAATACCCTGTCGCAGCAGACCTGCATTTTCAGTAAATTTCCAATGGAGATTGATATCTAATATTAGTTGTTCATGTAAAATTAATTGTATGGAGTAACAAGAATAATATTGTTGAAAATTGCAACTCCCATGTAAAACTCCTATGTCAAAAATTGAACGCTAGTGTAAACTAGCCACTCGTCACTTTACTACGTCACTCAGTGCTGATTTTAGCTATGTAATGTTATTCAGTGAACTTTCTCCGAAGGCAAAAATATGTATTTCTATTGTGTTTAATGATTAGGGGGATTCTATACTTTATAACCTCATATAGAGGGACATTTTGTGAAAATTTCTTATTTTTCTGTCTTATTTTTCCCAATTTGATTGTTGTCAAAGAAAATTTTATCTTTTATCATTGTTGGATTATCCTATTTTTGTTTTGAGGTTAGAGTGGCAGCAAACCTACATACTCAAAACTATGGTTTCTATAGGGAAATAGAAAAATTAAAAATTTCTTTGGAAATTCGCTGAGTACGCAGGTCTGCTGCAACAAGGGTATTGCTTTTCTCTCTAAGTAGCCTATGTGATTGATTTTTCAATGGGGCGCCGAAGAACAGATTTTTTATTGTTAAGAGTACTTTTCAGCATTATATTGCAATATTATGAAATGTAATTTCAAGGTATAATCCACTTGGTCCTATCTTATGGTAAACTACAAACCCAAAAACAAATTTAAATTTGATTTATGAACATACAGTACCTCACCAAAATTGTTACAATACAAGAGCACAAAGCATTACAACATTTTATGGGCAAGAAAATTTGTTCATTATCAGGAAAACATTACAGGAACGTCCAATAAGGAAATTACAAAGCACTACAGCAATTTATGGGCTAGAAAATTTGTTCATCATCAGGAAAACATTAATCCAATGTCCAATGAGGAAATATGGTAATAATTATGAGAAAACAATAACAAATATCAGAGAATACCATTATGGAAGGTACAGGAAGGTAGATACAAAATCAAATCCAGCCTTGAGCAGCCACCAGCCGTGTAGTGACCAGTATGGTGATTTTCTTCTGAAGAACCTGTTTTTGTTCCGCCTGTTCATCCAGTTTAGATTTGCAAAATTAATTCAAGCTTCAGTCAGTGCTGGTTTTGTGTTAAGGTAGCTGAGGTAAGGTTTTTAAATCACGTTTGCAAATAATATTGTATTATATATAACTCATTTTAATAGATTAGCTATAGTTCATTGAGTTTTTGTGCTGAAAATAAGTTGAATTATTTAATTAAATAAACAGTGAATATTTAAAAAGACTGTTTGATACAGATTGTATTTAAAAACTCTTAATGTCACATATTTCTGAATAATTAAATAAATAAATTTATGACGTTATGACAAACTACAAACTATCACTAATCAACTATTAATAATTATGTAGATATTCTAAATTGAAATCATCCAAACCAATCAAAATTATGATAACCATCCCAGAATCAAACTCTTCATCTCTTATAGTACTTCAAAGTTGGAGATGCTAACAGTTAAACTGTTAATTTCAAAAGCTTCTGTAAGTTCAAATCAAACTTAAATAGTGTGTCCTATAAAAGTGGGGGTAGACCAATCAACTTTTAAAAATGGCTATAGTGGAGTAAACATAAAAAGTTTACAAAAATATATATTTTATATTCAGGACAGAGTGTTGATTAAAGTTCCTAAGACAATCCCATTATTTTTCATGAATTATTTACTTTAGTTAAGTAATAAGTTATAGTACCGTATAGTATTTGTTTAAAACCATCCCTTTTTAAAATACATTTTGAAATATCTATGTTTAAAATGTGTTCTTAAAGCATCGTCCACACTACCCGAACATTTGTTGCAAACTTGTTCGGCAAACACAAAAATTCAACAAACATTACTAATGAACAATTATAGGCCATATGGTTTACATTCTAAAAGGTTAGCGACGAACAAACAAAGTTTCAGAAGAAATTTGTTCGGCCAGTGCGGACGCTGCTTAATCTTATAACTTACTCTAAAACAAGCCATGTTTGTATGGAAAAAATTCTGTTCTGTCCAAGGATTTTTTATTTTTTAGTTGAATATGAGGGTTTTGGCCACAAGAAATCAATTGGAACCAGTCCCATAGAATTAAACCCAAATCATCTAATAATTGTAGAAATAAAAAACTGTGTTACATTTTTAACCTGTTGTTCAACAAAGTGCAGGACCCTCTGGCCTGGCAAGTGAGCGAAGCGAATGAGTTCGTCTTAAAAAGGAAAAAACAAAAGAGAGGAACGAACGAGCTATATCTGAGTGAGGAAAGGAACGCCACTTAATAATTTTACCATACGCTGGGCTACCTGCGAACACCAGAAAAAGCTAGCTGGGGAATTCCCGAACCCCTGATATTTAGGTATTTAAGTGCCATAGTTAAGCCTTTACTATTCTGGCCATGAACTTAAATTTACCATTTCATTCAACACCAGTAAATTTTATTTAAAAATGTAAAATAATCATTATTAAAATAAATAATATATATTGTTTTACAAATAATTTAAAAAAATTATATTTAGAGCGTGAAAATGGTAAAAAATGTTTATACTGAGTGTCCCAGACCACCCATACACCCCATTTAAAACACTTAATAAAACAAACTCTTTTCTACACAATTAATTTTTCACAAAAACAAATTAACTTATGCTAATATAGGTAAATAAGTTGTGCTCAATCCATTGATGATAATTTCAATGTACAGGGTGAACCAGAAGTAGGCTATTCAGACCAGAAGTCATTAACTTTAAATACAAAGCCTTACTTTTTGTGGTATTTTTTTTTTTTTTTTTTTTTTTTTTTATTCTAGACATCATTTTATAACTATTTTACAATTTAATGTGTACCGGTAATCCTAACGGTTTGGGAGATATGGCGGTGGAAGTTTTGTTTTTTTCCCATAAGAATAACATGGAGTTTTCAAACTAATTTTCATATCCATTAACACTGAACGCAACGTGCTAGACTTAACTTTTACCTATAACATAACCGTCCAAGCATAAAAATACCTTAGAACCTGATTAAAAATAACATTTCATTATAAAATACCGATTATCACATAAATAATTTTTCTTTTAAACACATTTTAAATAATTTCTGCCATATTGAAAAATGTATGGAAAAATAAAATAACTTATTAAGTGTTTAAAAGAAGAAGCTAAGGCATATGCTAGGCCTTTTTGGTTTAATGGGAAATTTACAGAGATAATGGATGTGAAATTAGCCCCATGTTATATTCTTGTGGGAAAAATCAAACTTCTACCTCCATTTTCTCCCAAACCATTAGGACTAGGGGTGCACATTAAATTGAACAGTTGCCTTAGAATTATTTGTAGAATCTAAAAATACCATAAAAAGTGGGGGTTTGTGTTAAAAATTAATGACTTCCGGCCTGGATAGGTTACTTCTGGTACCCCTGTACGTTGAAATTATCAGCAATGGATAGAGCGCAACCGGTTTACCTATATTGGCACAATTTGTTTTTGTGAATAATTAATTGTTTAGATTTTAAAAGGGGTATCCGGGTGGTCTGGGACACCCGGTATTGTGGATTTTCATACTCCCATAATATTTAAATATGATTGAATGATGTTATTAAATGAAGTTTTATTTTCAGCACTTCTAAGATGTTGAGGACATTAAATGTTGGGCTGCTGATATGTTTGGGATTGTCCTTTACATCAGCAGCATACATTGACTTGACGCACCCCATCAATGAAAACACTCTTTACTGGTAGGTAAATTCAAGGTCTATCATAGACTAACTGTACTCTCTGCAAGTCTGAGTAGAATGAGAATTATATTTCAAATTGAGTTATTTGTAATTTTATAGCCTACAATGAATTTGTTTTCTCCTTCCACTTACCTTGAAAATTAGCTTTCTCTAATAAATACCTAAACAAGTCTAGAAATTATCTTATTTTAAAAATTTTCCCGAAATATCAGGCAAAATCTTTAGATGCAGTCTAAAAATCTTATTTTATACTCTAAAACAAAAAATATTTGCAATGGCAAAAATTTTTTTACAATCAAAGATTTTTTTTTTTTTGAGCCACGAAGAATTGATTGGAGCTGGTCCCATGTCTGGGAAAAATGCGGGTTTTGTCCTCGAGCCCTTCAAAGTTACCATGTTATCCTTATGGAGATTTTTTGTAGCTACTAAATTGAAAAAGACTTGTTACATATTTAACCTGCGGTTCAATAAATTTATACCAAAGTGCAGCAGTGAGTGAGCTAAGCGAACGAATTTGTCTTGAAAAGGAAGAGGGTAAGTGAACAAGCTTTGTCTGGGAAAGAAAAGTGACTCTTAATAATTTTATTGAGTCGGCCCCCTGATACTATAAACAGATTACAGAAACTACTTGCATTGAACAATTTTACAACCTATTGAACTTGCTTGTGGTCTTAATTATATAATTAATTATCACAACAGAAACTATGCAATTGAAAAAAGTAATGTACAAGAAATTATTTCTTTGCATACATTGCACATTGGAAAGGGAAGAGGGATGGGAGTACTTGGTATACTCATACTTAAAATAATGATTTTAAAAAGTAGTAAATAAAGCCTTTCAGATACACCAGTAAAACGTCTAAACACTCACATGGCCCTTAATATGACGATTTTGTTTCCCAACATGTGCATTGCTTTACGAATATATTGCCTACCAGGGTAAGTAGCTTAGGCTAAATTATCGTTTGTGTTTCAAGTAAAATAAAGAACTTTAGACGATCGTTTGTGGTCAGCAAAGATTATGATATTTGGCAGTATTAACCTTGGAGTCGTAACTCGCTTTTGATTTTGATCAAATTTTTCAAACCTTTGCCGAAATAAAAGCAATAAAAGTTATTCTTCAATAATTTTACTAAATAAATTTAAACAAAAAATTTAATTGGTAAAACTGTTTTTATATTCTTCCCTTCCTTCCTGATAATATGAGTATCCAAAATTACATATGCCAGTTTGTAAACTATCACTTTTTCTACAAGTTTTGTTAGTTTTGGCTTGGAGGTGGGGGTCTGGTCAGTTGTCATCTCCGGGACCCTGGTGGGATCTAGGCAGCACTGCATGTAATAAACTACTAACATAACCTCGCTCTTTTCCTGCAAATAGTAACCTATGCCTCTATGCTGATGACTCTAATCTTGGATTGTCTTCTAAGTCCATTGAAGAAATTGAAATCCTGTTTTCCATTGAATTGGGAAATATGGGAAACTTTTTAGACATGCACTACCTAATTTTAAATATACAAAAAAAAAACAAATTTGTTCCATTCAGAACATGTCAAAACAAAAAATTGCAAGAACCAATTATTAACTATGACATACAAATTATTAAAAATTTAAAAAGTACTCAATTTTTTGGTTTTACAATAGATGAAAATTTAAGCTGGGATGAACACATAAACAACATCTCCTAAAAAAATTTGTTCTGGTTTATATGCACTGTCAAGAAAGTCATTTTTCTGTAACATAAACATTTTAAAAAAACATGTTAATAATTTTTTAACTTTGTTCTTTTCAAAGTTTATCTTTTCAAAGAATTGATAAAATTCAATTCAAATTTTATCGGAACCACAGCGACATATATAAGTTAATTTAGGATAATTTATTAGCGTTTAACATGAAAGGTTTGAACCTTGTAAATCAAAAACATATATTTGCCCATATTCATTCTCATATTGCTTTTGGTGCATGCCTATACAGATCTACAAAAATAACCAATTTGGAGAAAATTTTAAAACTACAAAAAAGAGCAATCAGAATGATTTTAAAACTAAAGCATGATGAATCAGTAAAAGAACATTTTAAAAACTTACAAATTCTTACAGTTTATGGCCAGTATGTTTTTGATTCTACCTTGCTGACATTAAAGAGTCAAATAGATGGTGAATACACAGCCTGAACCACATCCATACAACACAAGAAACAAAATAAATATCATAAAAGAGCATCATAGACTTTGTTTCTAAAAAAAAAAAAAAAAAAAAAAAAAAAAAAAAAAAAAACATACATGGGAAGGAAATTCATACAAAATGTTCCTAAACAAATAATGGCCAATATAAAAAAAACAACAAAATTTAAAAATGAATTAAAATCCTTTTGAGTTGATAAAGTCTATATTCCATTAAAGAGTACTTCTCCACTTCCCCCATAAAAAAGAGGAGGGCAGTAAAGATGATCTGTAATTTATACATGTGCTGAAAAACAATGTACAATTAAGTTTACATTATTGGAAAATTTAATTTTGTTTTAATTTCTCAAGTGTTTCTTGTCTCTTGTTTTATTATATATGCTCTTTTTTGTATTTTACTTTTAGAGTAGGGGAAGGTCGGGTAGTATAGGACACCTAAGCTTTTTTTCGATTTTCTAATAATTAGTGATAAAAGAAATGATAATTTACTATGTAAAATACTCAAAGTTTGAAATGTTATTTATATACACATTTTATATAATAACTATTATATGAATGCATGTACCACTTTTCCACACTTTTTCTAACCCTTACTTTTGAGCCCATTTGATTTTTGGAGGGTAGTATCGGACAAGGTTAACTACAACTGCTTTTAGCTCAAATAAAACCACTTTCAGTCTGAAAACACACTTTTATCCTATACTCTTATACGAGCAATGTTTGCTTGTTTGCTTGCTTGCTTGCTTGCACAATTATCTCAAAAACGGCTCCGACGATTTCCTTCAAATTTTGGAATATGGGGGTTTTGGCCACCAGAAATCGATTGGAGCTGGTCCCATAGCTGGGAAAAATCCGGGTTTTCGCGCTAGAGCCCTTCAAAGATCCCATGTTATCCTTATGGAAATTTTTTTAACTGAACAAAAATCAGCTGATAACTGTAGATAAAATAAACCAATGTGTTACATCTTTAACCTGTGGTTTTAGGAAAATCATACCAATGTGCAGCAAACCTTCCGCCTGGCGAGTGAGCGGATGCGAACGAGCTTTGTGTGAGAAACGAAAGTAATAATTTTACCGAGCTTAAGCTCGGTCCCCCTGGTACTTGTTACAAATTGTTTAAACACTGTAAAAAACTTAACTATATGTATAAAAAATTGGTTTTCACTACCAGTTTTTTTAGTTGATAAACTTAAGTCCAAATAAAGGAAATTGAGTTTCAAAGTCACGAAATTAAGATCACTTTGGCTCAAAACATTGTTTGTGTTTCCATTTAAAGTCTTTTCTTCTTTGCTTCATGCCCAACACAAATATCATACACTTATAATAGAGATGGCTGTCCTCAAGCTGAGCACAGTTTTCGGGAGGCCAACCCTTGCAATGTGAACATTGTATCCAGTTTTCTTGAAATGTCTCATCACAAATAATGCAATGTGTTTCAGACCTACTTCTTTTCTTTAAACTGTAATTGCCTTTTTGTATATTTTTTTACATTTATGTCTTTTGCCTTTTTCAAAACTTTCTTATTTTCCTCCTTTGAAGGCCTTGGTCCATTATTTTTGTTTTTAAAGTATATCTTTGCGCTTTTTATTTTGTTTATTTTCTCTCTAATGATGTTTGAAAACTTAAAAATAAATAATGGGAGTTGATTATTGATTACGTTAAGTTTTTTTACAATTATTTCAACAATTTACAACCTATCCATTCTGTCCGATACTACCCGACGCGAGCTTGTCCGATACTACCCGACTGACATGGACCGCCATTTTGACTACCACTTCCATAATAACCTAACTAAAATAACCACTCACCTACAAAACGAAGTAAAGCCTCTTTACTATCAAATAGTGGTGTTGAATCATAAAAAGTATTGACTCAGTTTAGCACGCTGATGTCTCAAACATACGTACGTGTACAGAAATCGTCACAAAAACAAAAAGAAATGTAACAACACAGACGATTATTGAGGCACGAAACGCATAATGGCGCTCACATAGTCTTTCTCCTTGGTGCTTCTGCTGATGTCCTAGTCAGTGCTGTCTCTAGCGGCAAAAGCTAGAAACAGAGTTTGTCCGATACTACCCGCCGTCCGATATTACCCGACTTTCCCCTAAGCTTTGAATTGTTAATCCACTATTTTGTACTGACACTATTCAGAAATGTATCGTGTACATTCAAATGAATAAAGAAATTTGAATTTGAATTTTGTCGGCAGGTTCAAGGACAAGTTTGTGCTGGAGCCACTGTTCCGCCAGACGGACCCCCACTGGGTGGCGACCAACCGGCTGAGCACTGCGGAACACGGCGGCACCCACATCGACGCCCCCTACCACTTCAACCAGGACGGCTGGAAGCTGGGGCAGGTCCCTCTCAACAGATTGTTCATGGTGGAGGGTGAGCATCGATGGGCTCTCCGCCCTGAAGCCCCCGTGCTACTTCCTTCCTTTAAGTTTCCTCCCAATTAGGTCAAGAATTTTTATTAATATTATAGACATGATATACAAAAATTTACAAAGAGTAAAAAGAAAATTATGGTACACAAATTAATAAATTAATAAAATGCCGGCACTCCTGCCCCATCTTCAAATTCTCTTAGGGTCCTCCACCTCTTCCTTGTTCTTCTTAGACACATGGTACTCGCCCTTAATATCGCACAGGTGGTTTTTACCCTTATCCAATTTATAACCACACTGTAAGGTTTCTTCCACTTCTCTGTCAGTCTTTCTGCCACTGCTCTGAGCAAGGTCTGGAACTCTTTTCCTAGCATTCTGTCAACTGAAGTGACTAACGGGGTGAAAGAAGCATTTCTGGACTCTGTCAGCGTTGAGTATTTTCTTTTTTTCTCCTTTTCAGCGTTTTCTAATACTTTTTCATATGGGAGGCTCGAGTATGATGTATCATCAATGTCAACAACACATACATCAAATAATGCTTCCATCTGAGCCTCCCATACACCCTGCAAGCCAAGTTTGCTTTCAGTGCTGTAGCATCAATCGACCCTTGCTCAGATATCAGTGGTTCTCGAACACAGTTTCCCCAAGCCAACTCCATGAAACTTACAAGGGTGCCCCTTACTTCATGATGTCTTTTTATAATCAACCCCCCTGTGCGACAATTCAGGGCATGTGCCATGCTGAAATCTTTACCACATCCATCGCATTTTGATTAAGTCTCAAGGTATGGTATAACCCACATAGCACACGTTGTCAATTTGACGTCAAAAAGTGATCAAAGTCGTCAAAATGATGTCAAAGTAAAATATTAGATCAAGTATTGACGTCAAAATGATGTAAAAATTTTGCATTTTAAAATTTAAAAGTTAGTGTAATAAATGAATTCAAGAAAAAAAACATTTATTTAAGTCTTTTACAACAAGAGAACATCATTATTTGTTTAAAACAATTGAACTCGTTAAAAACTTGACATCATTTTGATGTAAAAATTATGTAAAGTTTTTGATCACACAGTCAAAAGTTTTACATCAATTGAGATAACTGCAATTTGTTAAACATTTACACATGAAACAAACATGTAAGGGAACTCTAGTTTAAGACCTATTTGGGAAGACATAAAAATATATAGGCCACGGGAAATGCGTTTGATCAACGCAAAAAAACATGAGTATCAACTGGCCAAGTAGTGTAACAAATACTGTGTGAAGCAGAGAGCAGCGTGGCGTAGTAGGTAGGGTCGCGGCTTTGGAACCTAAAGGTCATGGGTTCAAATCCTGCCAGCGGCAAAAACTATTTGCCGCTTCTATTGTTGTTTATCGGTTAAAAATTACCATTTTATTACTTTTGTTTTGCTATTGGGGATATTTTGAATCAATTTTGACAAGATTAGTTTGTCAATATGACGTCAGTGACAATCAATGTGATGTAAAATTGACGTCATAGTTCATCAATTTACTGACATCAATTTGACATAAAAAATCGGGACATTTTTACTTCACATTGACATCAAAATGACATTTTTTTTAACACATTTGAAGTCAATATGACATCAACAATATCAATGACATTGACATCTTTTACATCAATTTTACATCAAATTGACATACTTGTGCTATATGGGAAGTTTTAAGATATGCAACAAATATATTACATTCCCGTAGTATCAGAACCTCCAATTCACCGTTACTCACAACCTATAAAAAGTTGCAAATACTTTAAAGTCCGTTTTAAGGATAAACGGTAGGAGATGTGGCAAAATGTTTTGGATTTAAATTGTTGATCTTTGCAAAATTTTTTCAAAGTTGTTGTGTAAGATTTTACATAGCACCCACCGTTCAGTCGTTAGAGCATGAAAACCAAAAACGGTTTTTCATCAAAAACACACTAGAGCAGTGTTTGCCAAATTTTTTGTTCCCACCCCCTATCAGATGCTTCTTCAATTTTTGGGCGTACCACCCTAACTTATAATCACAACCCCCTTTCACCACCTACCTTTAGATACAATCCAAAGAAGCCTAGAGAATATTGTTTTTTTTTTATATGTTTTAATTTAGTCCCCTAAACAGAGAGTGTAAATAAAATAAACATAAATATACAACAATTAAAAAATTCTATTTTTTATCACTCCGTATACGAAAGTGACAACTTGCCGTACAGCTGAGACCTTGGGTGGAAAGTAGTCATTTCCCAAACTGTCACCATCAGCTGATTTTACTGACCTGTACGGAAAGTAATGTTTGTAAACATTACTTTCCATCCAAGGTAAACAAACTTTTCCGTACAGCAACAATCAGCTGGGTTTAAAACAAATTAAATTTTGAATTCCAGCTTTGTTTACTTTGTCCAATGGCGAAGAATTTACAAAAATAATCCTCCTTTAAAACTTCCACATTATTAATAATTGCGTCGTGATGAAAAGTATCGTTCACAACTCGTCCGGAAAGCCCATTTCCAGGCTCGATAGTGTTTTCCACGCTCGGCTTCGCCTCGCGCGTAAAACACTATCTCGCCCAGAAATGGGTCACTTTCCGGACTAGTGGTGAAATATACTATTAATTCAATGACATAAATTTTAATGAACATAGTAACTTATAATATTGACTATATAAATCAACGTGCATAGACTTCTCATCCGATGTACCGGTATTTCGTTTATTACCGAAATTTGGAAGGTTCCTATACGCACCAGAGGCATTGCAAATGGATGTTGTTTGAGTAATTATTCAGTTGAATTTACGGTCCTGTACAAACATTTTATCACAACACAAACATAACCCTTAGTTATAAAATATGTCTCCCTTCATTGAGAAGAGCTGATTTACCTATCATGTGTCTCTTGTAATTCTATGTATGTGGAAGATCGCGCCACCGTGCATAGATATAAAACATGCCTATGCTATGAGAAGCCTATTCATGTTAATGTATATAGTCAAAGCTTATGAGCAAATTAAAGTTATCCAGTCTAGAAACTAAAAACTGTTGGCTTCAGGTTTCATAAATAAATTTGAATACAATAAAAATCAAACAAATTCAAATGCACACGTAAAAAGAAAAATGATTGGTAGACTAGTTAAAGTGAAAAAAATACCCCCGTCGCAGCAGACCTGCGTACTCAGCGAATTTCCAATGGAATTTTGGTATATTTTCTATTTCCCCATAAAATCCATAGGGATGAGAGTTGTAGGTTTGCCGCCATAATATGGGTTTAGTTGGTAAATATAAGTTAAATCCTACCTAGTGATTGTACATACCAAATTTTATAAGGTTATGGTGTTCTGTTTATTTTCCCCATAAACCCCATGGGGTGAGTATGTAGGTTTGCCGCCATATGGGTTTTGTAAACAAGTATAAGTTAAACCTTATCTAGATAATGTACATACCAAATTTGATTAAGTTATGTCAATAAATAAGCAAGATATACGCTTTTTTTGATTTCCCATAAGAATAACATGGAAAACACATTTTTTTATTTTCCCCGTAACCAGTTATGCTAAGATAAAAATTCAAAATACCAAATTGTTTGTTTTTTTAAGCTCTTTTAAATGGTTTCAGTTAAAATTATTGAATTTTAAAAATTAAGGTTGAAAAATGCCAAAAACCCATTTTTAACCCTTTTGAAACCCCATAAAACCCCGTTTCAATGGTCCGATCATTCTGGTTCGCGAACTCAACCTAGTAGATGCTGGCTTACACCCCTGTACCAAATTTCATCAAAATCGGAGGTTCCGTTCAAAAGTTATCGTGTTCACGGACACATAGATATATATATATATAGATATATATATATATATATATATATATATATATATATATATATATATATACATATATATCAATTTGAACGAACGGTGTTTTTGGCTTCTAGGGACCTCAAAACGAAAAAGTATCATGGTCCCGGGCTTAGGTCTTACCGTGACTACTACCGTAATAGCGTATTCCCTATAGGGAAATTCGCTAAAAACAAATAAAATCTCACTTTCAAAAACTGAGGCTCCTTTCAAATTTTATCGGAACCACAGCGACATATATTAGTTGTTTTAGGACAACTTATTAACGTTTTACTGAAAGGTTTAAATCAATTTGATGACTATAGGTATAGAATACTGTTATTGTAAACTTGAGCGTTTCCTACGATTCCAAGTCTTGTCACTGACTACTTAACCCCTTTAGTCCAAACAAGAAAGATATATAGATGTATGAAATTGAACGAATGGTGTTTTTGGCATCTGGGGACCTAAAAACCAAAAAAGTATCATAATCCCTGACCTATATGTCTTACCATGAGTACTACCTTAATAGAGTATTAACTACAGGGAAATTAGCTAAATATAAAGTCCGTAGGCCTAACATTTGCAAATGTTCCCAGGAGTGCTAATCAACAAGACAGAAGAGGTCCTGAAGGACTCTGAGTATCAGCTGACTGCCAAGGACATCCAGGACTGGGAGACTCAGCACGGGGAGATCCCCTCGGACAGTGTGGTCCTGGTGCAGTTCGGGTGGGCCAACCGATACCCAGACCGCGTCAAGTACCTGGGGCTGAAGGGGGAGGACGACTTTGACCGACACTTCCCGTCCATCTCTGGAGGTGAGTCAACTGTGACAGACACAGCACGGAGAGATCCCCTCGGACAGTGTGGTCCTGGTGCAGTTCGGGTGGGCCAACCGATACCCAGGCCGCGTCAAGTACCTGGGGCTGAAGGGGGAGGACGACTTCGACCGACACTTCCCGTCCATCTCTGGTGGTGAGTCAACTGTGACAGACCCAGCACGGGGGGATCCCCTCGGACAGTGTGGTCCTGGTGCAGTTCGGGTGGGCCAACCGATACCCAGACCGCGTCAAGTACCTGGGGCTGAAGGGGGAGGACGACTTCGACCGACACTTCCCGTCCATCTCTGGAGGTGAGTGAACTGTGACAGACCCAGCACGGGGGGATCCCCTCGGACAGTGTGGTCCTGGTGCAGTTCGGGTGGGCCAACCGATACCCAGACCGCGTCAAGTACCTGGGGGTGAAGGGGGAGGACGACTTCGACCGACACTTCCCGTCCATCTCTGGAGGTGAGTGAACTGTGACAGACCCAGCACGGGGGGATCCCCTCGGACAGTGTGGTCCTGGTGCAGTTCGGGTGGGCCAACCGATACCCAGACCGCGTCAAGTACCTGGGGGTGAAGGGGGAGGACGACTTCGACCGACACTTCCCGTCCATCTCTGGAGGTGAGACAGGCTCTCCCGAGGGAGCTCTCTCTGGAGGTGGCTGAGACTCTCTCAGAGGGTGATAAGTGCGCAACTCAAAGCTCAACTCCCGGCCTGGGGGCCAAAACATCGTTTAGCTGCTCCTGTGGTTCAGGAGTCCTGTAAAGCCGTTGGTCCACCTCCATATAAAATATAAAAAGTGCAGGCCTTTCAGACGAGGAGAACTGTAAAATTGCTGATCTCCTTCCATTAAAAGCCATACAATAATTAAGTGAATTTTTATAAACATGAAATGAAAATATCAAAGAAACGAGTAGACAAAACTAACCAAGAAACTAGGTTGTACGTTAACTGGCTTAGGTAGTTAAATTATTTACAATTTCTAAACTAAATTAAATGTTTTAGATTTTTTGAATGATTTTTAAATTTTATATCTTAAGTGTTTGTCACAGAGCAATTTTTTTTGTTGAACTCTACAAATATTTTTTTGTAGTAAATTGGATACCTAGTATAGAGTACTGTAGGTATAATACTGATTGTCTTGATTCATCAAGACAAATACTTTCTCTTTATAGTTATAAAGAGAAATAGTTCTTTATAGTTATAAGAGAAATAGTAATATTGGTCTCAAATAGTTTCTCTTTAGTTTACGCATCAAAGTAAACAATTTTCGGCAATCTCTTTCATCTTTTGGTTCCATGTAACAACATCGCATTTTCAGTCACCCGCCTGATTTTGTGGCCGCTACTGTAGTTTCTTTACTATTACACATATGATACAATTTGCATCCAAACATTTCAACTGCAGATGAGCTAATGCCAACATTTTTTTAGCCCAAACTAAAACTTTTTCTTTGATCCTTAATTCGTGATTAGATACAGATTCCAGGCAATAAGTGTATGAAATGAAAAATAAAATTCACAAAGTAACATTTTGTTATGTAAATTAATGAATTTTAAATATGCACCACATAAAACAGCAATAAATATATAAGTCATGTTTTACCTCTTTGGTCTCAGTAACTTATATTACAGCAATTTCTTGATCCTTGATCATTAAATTTAAAAGTGTAGAGTTCCACCAGCAAACTGTAAACCTTATTTTCTTCAGATGCCGCAGACTATTTGGTACAATCGGGCAAAATCTTTGGAATCGGAACCGACACAGCCTCTCCCGACAGCAAGGGAGTTCCCGTGGTCCACAAGACTGTCACCAAACATAACCTCTACATCATGGAGAACCTGGACCTCAAGAACCTAGAGGGGGTGCCCCCCAGGGGCTTCAAGTTGGTCATCCTTCCTATGAGGGTGGAGCAGGGGACAGGTGGCCCTGTGCATGTCGTCCTGGTTACCAAAGACAAGGAACAGGAACAGAAAGAGTGACAACAACCTGGGCAACAAATCAAGTTAATACCTGGATAAGAATAAGGTCAAATATTGTTTTACTGGAAAAGAAATTGTACAGTTTATGCTTCTAAAAGTTGTGAAACTTTAATTGTACAGTAGCATACCTTTCAGTACAATTATTTTGCAACACACACTGACGAAATATAGTATTTTTATAATATACTTGTTTAGTTTTTAATGTTTATTTTTGGTGATTTTGAAATAAAACTGATTATTGTTGTAATACATGTTTGCCACTTGACTTTCTTCTGTTTGGACTGGTTTGTATCAAGGAATCTATAAAATAAATCCCAGGTAACAAAAATCATTTGAGGCAAGCTTGCCTCTTACTTGCCACGACACACATTAAACACTTGTGACAAACTGGCCGTGACAAACAATTAAACTTGGGGCAAGTGTAGGGCAAGCGTTCTAGTTCCCCTCTTCAACACTTGCCACAAGCTATGATGACAAGCGTGTAGAACACTTGGCTTCACACACGTTTTACAAGTTGTAGGTGGCAAGCATGTAGAAAGCTTGGATGCGCACACTTGGGACACATTTTCTTGATACCATTTATTTCACACTTTCCTAGTTATTTTCGTTCCTTGGTAGCTTTTCTTAGTAGTAGTAGGTTAGGTATAAGGTTAATTTCAGAGCTTGAAAAATGTTTCGTGGGCTTATTTGTTTGCCTTCAAATTTTTATAACAACACTTTTGGGAGCACCCAATATAACTTCTAATTTTATACAAGCAAACTGTTTTCGGTAAAATTTAAGTTGTTAGCAATCATTTAAAAAAAGACTTTTAAAATAAAAACATTCTAGTGTATTTACTCAGCACAAACCCGTTTAATTACCACAAACAAAAATACTGATAAATGTTTGTGAATATTTAAGTGAATTGTCGCTTTGGCTTGACATAATAGAGAATGCTTAAATGCTACATTTAAACTAGGGACAATGGTGTTAAATTTTCTTCTGGTACCTAAAAAAAAATTGAAAACACAGTTCTTTCATGTTAGTGTGTATCGAGTTTTATAACTGAAATAGTGAATCCAGTTAAATTATAATGGCATAATTAGTAATTAAAATTGGAATAAATTAGTTATTAAATACCGAATACATTTAGTAATAGCGAAATTAAGCTCTATATGTAGCTTTTTCAGTTTTTAGCACACTTGAGCTACCAAAGGCCATCTTGTTGAACACAGCAAATAACTTATGGAATTCATTTAAGGTTTTGTACAGATGATACAGTTGTAGTCAATAGGCCTACACAATCTTAAAGAATTTTTTTGAAGTAGGCAACACTGTCAGCCATTTAAATCGGTTTCACATTGTTATGACCAATATATCTTGAGTGGAGCCAGTCTAAATTATATATATAAATAGAGTAACGGTAGCCTATACATCAATAAGACCAGTTTTTTGTGATCACAACTTGGATGTACCATAAAATAAAAAAATGACCAACTAAAATTATCAAGTAGGCTAGTCTAATAATTAATAGAAGCCAATTTAGATATCTACACAGAGATTATGCGCAACAAATTAAAAACTATTTATTGTACTTGTAAATAAAAAAATATAATTACATGAAATATAATATTATATTTTTTTTCTAATCATTAATAACCACCACACAGGATAATTTTATGAAAAATAATCAAGCTATTTATAAACTAATTATTTAACTAAAATAATTTGGACAAAAAATAAAAAATATGGCTTGGAAAATATACAAATTTATTAAAACAATTTACTAGAACAATTTATTACAAATAAATTAGGCATTATAACTCTTCGTCCTGGTCAAGAGTGTTGGCGGCGAGTTGTCTTGTCGCTTCTGCCTGAAATCCAAATTTCAAATTTTAAACAGGTACAGTAAGGTAAGACTACAATTTCTTTTAAATTGCATTATTAGTTTTTAGTAGAAATTTTGTTGCAATGAATAACAGAATTACGTTAAAATTGAACCCTTAAAAACTACTTACTGCCAATCACCTAAAATACAAATAAATTTTGTAGAAATAATTTAAAAAAAGGTTTTTGGTAAAAAGAAAGTCTCAAATACCGATACAGGGGATTTAATTGGATGAATTTAAAGTAATAAGATCTGCATTCGCACAACTTTTAAGCAGACCTTACATATGGATCTAAAAGGTAAAAAAATATGAAAAATAAAAAAACCTAATACTCATCCTTGATAAAACCGGTATCGAGTAACATCAATTCTCGATTATTTTTGCTGGAAATAAATACAAATTCCAAATAATACAAAATACAAATACCATTCCAAGGAGAAAAAAATAGTCTAATCCTTCATATTCAAAACCATAAAGTTAGTTTTATGATGGTTTGTCTTAAAAACTAAAATATGTACAAATAATCTGTTTTGAGTATTAAGCCGCGTCATCACTGGGCGTATATTCGAGTCGAACATGTTAGGTGAACACAAAAAATTAACAAACATTCCTCACTAACAATTACCGGCCATATGATTTACTACATTCTAAAAGGTTAGCATGAAAAAAGTTCTGAAGAACGTTGTTCAGCAAACATTTTCAGCCATTACGGACGCGGCTTTAAACAGGAAAAAAATGATCACCTCTTGAATAAAAAGTTACGCAGATTATTTTACAGACCAAAAAATTACTGACAACTTATCAGTTTAACGCTATTTAACACATTTTCATGAACAACCTGAAAACCTTAGACCCCGGATGATTTTACATGGGATGGCCCTGTAAGCCTAATATGTTATTGCCAATACTGAAGGAGTGTCATATCTAATCTTCTGTCTTTTCAGGTCACATTTACTGTTTGAAATTAGGTTTAGTAACAGTACTTATATTAATTTAAATATGTGAAGTGCATTTCATTGAATTCCGGGGTACAGTTGCATATAGTGCCTACACTACTTTTGAATAAAAATATCTATACAGGAGATCTCATCGATATATATCATATCAACAATTGATTCAATCTATAAGTTTTTTTACCTAAATAACAATTTTAGACATTAGCTTTTTATTCCCACATTTAGGCTACAACCAAAAAAAATTATCGTATAAACTAATATAAAATCAACAAAACCAAAACACTACCGTACTAATCCTATACTATAATACAAGCACTGTCTGTAGGGTAGTAATCGGGTGTATAATACGATCTTGAAGTCTAGCGGGTAGATTTTGCTTAAACTTTGCATTTAGGAGTGTTCTGGCCCGAAAATAAGTTTAGAAACAGCCTCCATCTCAAGAAAAATCGAATTTTGTCCAAATTTAAGTTTAAAAATCTTAATTTTAAACATTGGTCTTAAAGGTTGCTATTTTGGTAATGAAATAACAACGAAAGGTATACAAAAATAAAGAAACATTAATGTCTTTTTGAAACAGCTGTTAACTAATTGTGAAGAGGTATAGGCCGGGGCCTACGATCGTAGGCCCCGTATAGGCCTAGTCATTAAAATCCATGATGTTAGCCCCTGGACTATAATGCAGACAATATAGGTAATCCTTACCTCCGTCAACAGTCCAATTTCGTCAGTATACAATTAAATTAAATTAAATTGTATACTGAAGAAATTGGACTGTTGACGGAGGTAAGTATCACCTATATTGAGGTATATTCAGTTGTTGGTAGAAATTTAATAGCTTTACCATGACAAAATTGCTTTACAATAACCAAAGTGAATTAAATCAACGAGCAAGGCTCGGTTAACCTGTTACTCATAATGATAAAAATTTCACAAAAGAGCATAGAATATAAGCCAAATTGAATATGTATCTTATTTATAAATTTGGCCTACTCTCGCATCTAAACGTTCCTGGGCATAGGGTGGTTCTTCATGTTAATGGAGATTAATGTAGGTTGATGTTTGTTAGATTAGAATAAATTTTATCAAGCTAAAGTTTGTATTAGCTCATTTTATCTTATTCAGTAATTTTTATCTTATTTAATTGATATGAGAAATCCTATTTCACCATAATTCCTACATAAGTTTGGCCCTAAATATTTCCTATAAAGGCCTATTTTCATTCGATAGTAGTGTATACGCTATATGAAACTGTACCCCACTTCCGCTCCACATCGGTTTATTTAATACGGGAGGATCAGAGAGTAACTTAAACATGACTACTGAATACCGATACACCCTACACTGAAATCAAGATCAAATTAATTTTTGTATGATTCAAATTCAAAAGAAAAATCTTGTTTTACCTAACCCTCTAGGTATTATCAGATGATTTAAAGACTCAGGTTTTTTGGCCTTCTAGCATTACGTGTTGATTTTTCGATGTTTACAATTTTACATTATAGGCTACTCATTCCAGTTACGTCTGGATTTCAACTAATTTCATATGACCCCTCATCTTATTGAAATATTTTTACGCAATACCTAAACATACTTTAAAGGAACAAAACAGTCAATTAAATATTATGGAGTCATCCTGTACCACAGACTACATTTACGTTACGTACTCACCTATGGTAGTTACCATCATTCGATATTGTTTTAAGATCAGATGTCGAAATACAATTTACAATAAGAGATGAATAGGCCTACAAGTTACGGTATATTATTACTGAAGATCATTTTAATTAGATGACTAATTTAAATATGAAAAGTTAAGGACTAAACTTAAGGTATATTAAGTATAGGACTAGTTATTTCACCCCAAAACTTCTTGGAGCCTAATTAGCTGAGAAATAAAAGGAGTTGCCTAGCATATTGAATGAACTTAAGACAGATTAAAAGAATTGACCAAGATACACTGACTTATGTGTACTTGATGGCCAAATAAATTATTTTGATTTCTGAAAAACTGATTTCAACTCCTAACCTAGATCTTATAGGTCAGGAGATGCCTCAGTTTAAACAAAACTTAATGTCAATCAACCTTCAATTTGATAAAAACCAAGCTGAATTTAAAATCTCTCAGCTTTTAAAACATATTAAAAATATTATGATATCCTAATCCTGTCAACTTTAGATACTCACCACAGTGAACAAGATTCCCAGAAAAAATAGACCTCCCCTTAATGAGAGCTAACTTGTATTAGGTAATAAATTATTATTGAAACAAAACTTACTTACCTGAGACAATTCAGCAATTCCATTAATAAAATATCAGTTAGTCAAAGTCAACTCACTTTAAAAACAAACAATAACTTCCTTAACACTTAATTTTCACCCAAGATGAGAAACTACAGCGGCGAAAACATAACCAAAATGGCGCAGTGCCGCGGTGGTGTATTCTGCTCCGTTGCCCGCCACTAGCGCTGCAGCGGTCAATCGGGGAGTTTCATACTGTTCCTCGACAAACTTGTCGCTGGTTTTTCCAAAGTCTATGATCGGCAAGTGTTCTTCGGCAAGTAATGTACAAACCTGTGACATATTTGTGAAAGCAAATTTTCTGAGGAATGCATGCCTCAAATTTATGGAACACTTTTGTGGGAACACTTTTCTTGGCAAACGAAGGACAAGGCTTGCCGTAAGTTTACTTGTTACCTGGGATAACATTTAAATTTAAAATCATTGGTTTGTATCTTCATCTTCATTGCATTAGAGTGTTTCTATTTTGTGTGTAACAAATAAACTGTTGCAAAAACTATTGAATTTGTTTAAATAATTAAAGAATCAAAAAGTTTAAAATAAAGAATATACTCACTACATGATTAAATCTCACTCTTTGAAACTTATGCAAGGGCAACCAAGAAATCTAGAATATAAGAAGCCTACTGAAAAAAAAAATTGCTGGAATGCTCTCACCACATGTGGTAAAACGTCACACTATTAGGTGGGCAAGCTCATCTGAAATGATGCCATTTTAATATGTAATTCCCCTAATAATTACCTAAAAAAACTGATATAAGTTTTTACCTATTCTCTTTGAAAATCCCCAAATAGCCCAGTCAAAGTAGGTTTGTGTCGGAAGTAATTCCAGAGGAGCTATTTTTTCACAGTTGATAGACTATGATAAGGTGTGCATTTTCCCAAAAGTTTCAAAAAATCCCCCTTGAGCTTTCCGCCCTACGCCCCTTTAAAGTTAAAGTTGCAGTATGTTAGAAAATAAACTACAGTTTCGTAAGGAGAAAAGCAATCAAAGTGAGATTGTTTTTATTTTGTTCCCATAAAATTTTCTACAAAAATTGTCCTTGCCACTTTTTACAAAAACCTTAAAGTTTTGTGGCAAAATCGACACAAACGTAAAAGAATTATATTTTTTTTACATCATTTAAAAACCTTCCTTTACAGCTCCTTTGTTTGAAGTTTATATGTAAAACCGTATATCCAAAATTTGTAGAGAATTATTTTAGCTTTACAATGATATATAATAGTATCATTATGTTCAGTTTGAGAATAACGAGCAATATTGTATTTTATTTTATGGTGTCAGTGAAAAAAAACTCCGTTCTCGGCCCCATTTCAGTACAGAAATTATTGAATTTTAATGTCTTCCCTTCTTATTTTTTCTATAAGGGATGACTTTGAGGAATGTAACTTCAAACATCCGTATTTGGTCACTAGTACTTAATTTTGTGGTGCAATGTGATTTTTTAGCTCCAAAAGGGGACGGCCCACTAGGAGTGACAAGAAAATCTTAAATGTAAACATAGGGCAATATATACCTCAAATTAACAGAACACAATGCTGCAAACCCGACCTCAATCGGACAACCGAGCCCGAAATGCCAGACATTTTAACTTTTCATTGTAATCTTTAATAACAATTTCAAAATTCAAAAGCTTCCATTGCCTGCTACTTTTGGCTCGGTTATTCGATTGAGGTCGGGTTTGCAGCATTGTGTTATGTTAAGTGAGACCTATAATATGTATGAGGTATACAGGGTGAGTTTCTTAAAGTGATCTAATAGCTAACTTTTTTATTCTATATCTGACAGTATACTTCTTATGGGGGACTGCTGGCTGGCAAGGGTTAGTGGACGCCCTATTGTAACTGTGTCTAGGGGCTTACACTTATAGTTAACGTTGCAGTGGCTGGACCCATGAACACAGGGCCAGTAGACGAAAAGTTAGTGGCCGCTAGTGCTGGCTGGCAAGGGTTAGTGGACGCCCTATTGTAACTGTGTCTAGGGGCTTACACTTATAGTTAACGTTGCAGTGGCTGGACCCATGCACACAGGGCCAGTAGACGAAAAGTTAGTGGCCGCTAGTGCTGGCTGGCAAGGGTTAGTGGACACCCTATTGTCCCTGTGTCTAAGGGCTTATATAGTTAACGTTGCAGTGGCCGGCCCCATGCACACAGGGCCAGTAGACGGAAAGTTAGTGGCGGCTAGTGCTGGCTGGCAAGGGTTAGTGGACACCCTATTGTCCCTGTGTCTAAGGGCTTATATAGTTAACGTTGCAGTGGCCGGCCCCATGCACACAGGGCCAGTAGACGGAAAGTTAGTGGCCGCTAGTGCTGGCTGGCAAGGGTTAGTGGACGCCCTGTTATCCCTGTGTCTAGGAGCTTATAGCAGTTGCCGGACCCATGCACACAGGGCCAGTAGGCGGAAAGTTAGTGGCCGCTAGTGCTGGCTGGCAAAGGTTAGTGGACGTCCTATTGTCCCTGTGTCTAGGAGCTTATAGCAGTGGCCGGACCCATGCACACAGGGCCAGTAGACGGAAAGTTAGTGGCCGCTAGTGCTGGCTGGCAAGGGTTAGTGGACGTCCTATTGTCCCTGTGTCCAGGAGCTTATAGCAGTGTTCGGACCTATGCACACAGGGCCAGTAGACGGAAAGTTAGTGGCCGCTAGTGCTGGCTGGCAAAGGTTAGTGGACGCCCTATTGTCCCTGTGTCTAGGAGCTTATAGCAGTGGCCGGACCCATGCACACAGGGCGAGTAGGCGGAAAGTTAGTGGCCGCTAGTGCTGGCTGGCAAGGGTTAGTGGACGCCCTATTGTCCCTGTGTCTAGGAGCTTATAGCAGTGGCCGGACCCATGCACACAGGGCCAGTAGGCGGAAAGTTAGTGGCCGCTAGTGCTGGCTGGCAAAGGTTAGTGGACGTCCTATTGTCCCTGTGTCTAGGAGCTTATAGCAGTGGCCGGACCCATGCACACAGGGCCAGTAGACGGAAAGTTAGTGGCCGCTAGTGCTGGCTGGCAAGGGTTAGTGGACGTCCTATTGTCCCTGTGTCTAGGAGCTTATATAGTTAACGTTGCAGTGGCCGGCCCCATGCACACAGGGCCAGTAGACGGAAAGTTAGTGGCCGCTAGTGCTGGCTGGCAAGGGTTAGTAGACGCCCTACTGTCCCTGTGTCCAGGAGCTTATAGCAGTGTTCGGACCTATGCACACAGGGCCAGTAGACGGAAAGTTAGTGGCCGCTAGTGCTGGCTGGCAAAGGTTAGTGGACGCCCTATTGTCCCTGTGTCTAGGAGCTTATAGCAGTGGCCGAACCCATGCACACAGGGCGAGTAGGCGGAAAGTTAGTGGCCGCTAGTGCTGGCTGGCAAAGGTTAGTGGACGCCCTATTGTCCCTGTGTCTAGGAGCTTATAGCAGTGGCCGGACCCATGCACACAGGGCGAGTAGGCGGAAAGTTAGTGGCCGCTAGTGCTGGCTGGCAAGGGTTAGTGGACGCCCTATTGTCCCTGTGTCTAGGAGCTTATAGCAGTGGCCGGACCCATGCACACAGGGCCAGTAGGCGGAAAGTTAGTGGTTGCTAGTGCTGGCTGGCAAGGGTTAGTGGACACCCTATTGTCCCTGTGTCTAGGAGCTTATAGCAGTGGCTGGACCCATGCACACAGGGCCAGTAGACGGAAAGTTAGTGGCCGCTAGTGCTGGCTGGCAAGGGTTAGTGGACGCCCTATTGTCCCTGTGTCAAGGAGCTTATAGCAGTGGCCGGACCCATGCACACAGGGCCAGTAGACGGAAAGTTAGTGGCCGCTAGTGCTGGCTGGCAAGGGTTAGTGGACCCCCTATTGTCCCTGTGTCTAGGAGCTTATAGCAGTGGCTGGACCCATGCACACAGGGCCAGTAGACGGAAAGTTAGTGGCCGCTAGTGCTGGCTGGCAAGGGTTAGTGGACGCCCTATTGTCCCTGTGTCAAGGAGCTTATAGCAGTGGCCGGACCCATGCACACAGGGCCAGTAGGCGGAAAGTTAGTGGCCGCTAGTGCTGGCTGGCAAGGGTTAGTGGACACCCTATTGTCCCTGTGTCTAGGAGCTTATAGCAGTGGCTGGACCCATGCACACAGGGCCAGTAGACGGAAAGTTAGTGGCCGCTAGTGCTGGCTGGCAAGGGTTAGAGGACGCCCTATTGTCCCTGTGTCTAGGAGCTTATAGCAGTGGCCGGACCCATGCACACAGGGCCAGTAGACGGAAAGTTAATGGCCGCTAGTGCTGGCTGGCAAGGGTTAGTGGACGTCCTATTGTCCCTGTGTCTAGGAGCTTATAGCAGTGGCTGGACCCATGCACACAGGGCCAGTAGACGGATAGTTAGTGGCCGCTAGTGCTGGCTGGCAAGGGTTAGTGGATGCCCTATTGTCCCTGTGTCCAGGGGCTTATAGTATCAATAATATTTTTACTACTAATACTGTACCCAAGACTTAATTTTCTCTGAACCACAACTATATATACTTCAGGTAGATATAATTTATGAATTAATGCTGCCCTTGTAAACAATTTCCAACTTTTATAACTTAATTGGTAATCAATTCTTTTGAACTTGTACAGTAAACACAATGCTAGCTTGATTTACTTAATTATTTTTTCATTGGTACATTTTTTGATGGTTTCTTTCTATGTACACAGGAGAAACATGATGAAAACAATGAGTTTTTGCTCTTACTTTTACAATAATTTATGGGATCGTTTTCCTTATGAACATTTTCTGATGATTCTTGAAGATTGACATCAACTAATGTTGCATTATTGCTCTCAGAATTTAAAGTCAGTTCTGATCCAGCATACACATTTTGGATTGTGTTTATAACTATTGAACCAACTGATCTTGAATCACTTATTTGGAACAAATCTTCAGTTTTATGAGATGGAATTGCTGGAACAGCGATTCGGTTGTGATTGTTGTCTTGGTCCCAGGAAGAAAGAGGCTTCAAGGAGCAATCAGTTGACAAAGACTTTAAAGAGTCATGTTTACCATCTTTGCAAGTCGCAAGGTTTATAAGTGAAATGTCAGATTTTCCTTTTCCATCGCCACCATCGCTGGAATTTGTATTATTAGGTTTTAAACTATTCTTGACCATGATTACTGTTATATCTGAGTCACTCCCCATGTTTTCCAAAGACTGAATCTCCATTTGAGAAGTTCAGTGTGGGTAAGGCTTAGAAGTTTTCTTGATGATTTTTAAGGTTACTCTGCTAGCTACTATAATCATTGTTTATTCAATTCAAATAATCACCTGTTTTAAAAGTGAGAAGTAGAGATTTCTGTTAAAATTTCAGATACAAGAAAATATTACCTTGTACCTTATATTACCAAAATAAAGATTTAACACATTCACTGCTAATGGCACAGTACAGTGCCATGAAAATTTGAACGCTCACGCTGATGGCACAGCACTGTGCCATGCTACAATGTACTCATCATTTGTATTTTGTTAGGTTAGCTCCTGGCAGCATTAGTTGTATACCATTTTAGCGTGGTTGGTAAGTGTGGCTTGACATTGGGGCTGAGCAGTTCCCGCGTCACGGCGACAGCAGTGCTGTGGTGGTGAAAACAGTAAAGTGCCATGCTTGGGCTCATTGCCATTCCTGTCAATGTAAGGTTGGTTAGGGTAGTTTGTGTTTTGGTAATTTCTAAACAGTTTAAATAAACCCCTTTGTGTTTTTCATTCATAATTTTATTTTCTTTATTGTGTTTTACTCAAATAAACAAGTACTTTTTCAAAACTTTTATGACATCACGATATGACATCATAAACACTTCGGATAACATTTTTGACCTCTGTTCCTTAATTATGTCATATAAAGGCATGTTTTGGTACAATAAAATTTTTTCCCTACGACTATCCGTGAAAACAGTTGTTTACGCACTCGATACTCGTCGTAAAACAGGTGATTGCCGTATTCATTTTACTTTGCGCACGCTAGATTTACTTTGCGCACTCCAGTGTTTAAACATGAGAACACAAAAAAATTTGCATTAGCCAGCAAGGAAACGTTGATTAGTCAGGAATTAAGTTGGCAACACTGGATATTAACATCTGATCTATTGTTGTGGTCGTTATCGATTGAATCAACATAAACATAACCTACAAACCAGCAACAGGTGAGCTACAGGTGTAAGTTAGGTGCGCAATGATCAGCTATGACAGTGACTTTAGTGATTTAAGTGACTTATACCCTGACGATCTTGCTGAGACTGCTAAAACATTGGCGTTAAATCTTCTGCATGAAAAATGTAACGAATTTTTAACTATAAATGTATTAAGTGCATAATACAGGCTATCATAAATATGTATCACTATCTTGAGACAGGGGCCTCATATAGTGGGTATTTTAACATGAATTTTAAACGTTTATACTTATATAAGAAATATTTGGCAGTCGTAGGAAAAATTTAATATGCAACTCGTGCGAAAAGTGCCTTCACTGCACTCGAGAGAAATTATTCCGCACTCGCCTGCGGCTCGTGCATAAACATTTCTCTCGAGTGCAGCAAATTGGCACTTTCCGCACTTGTTGCATAAATAACTATTAGCATGAGGTTTAGATTTTCTCTCATTATTAGCCGCAGTGAATGTGTTAAAAAATATACTACGTTGTATCAGCTTACATGGAAAGTTATGCAAAATAAACTTGCAGACAACCTGGACCTGAACCTAGTTTGTGTAATTTATTATGATCAGGAAATAAAAAAAAAATAGCAGACCAAAAAGATATTGCGAAACATTTTAATAAATTTTTTTGTAATGTTGCCTCTGAGTTCAATGTGACCTCATATGTAAGTGACTGTCTAAAGTGTGTAAAAAATGTACTCCATGACTCTTTTTCATTCCATTCAGTTTCTGAGAGTGAATTTTTAAATGTAATCAATAATTTACCCAACTCAACTGGCTGCGATGAAATGCCAGCAGTCATTATTAAAAAGGCAGCCTTTTTGTATTAAAACCCTTAGTGCATGTCATTAATTTGTCATTAGCAATATGTAATATTACCAAGAAACTGAAATATGCTGTAATGTATCCGTTATTTAAAAGTGGTTCAAGAACTGAACCAAAAAATTATTGCTTAGTGGCCTTGCACCCTACATTATCCAAGGTGTTTGAAGAGGTTGTTTTGACACAATGTAAACATTATTTTGAAAAATATTTAAGTTCTATTTAATTTGGTTTTAGAAAAACGGGGGATGTAGTTTTCAGTTGCATTAATAAAGCATTGGAAGCGATGGATGGATCACAGAAAGGACAGCAGGTACATACCGTGATCTATCCAAAGCATCTGATTAAATTCAATTCAATTCAAAATCCTTTATTCACAAATATTTATGTCATACAATATTACAATTCCCCAAGTGCAAAACGCACGCGTGGGGTGTAAAAAGTTTTTATACATATTTATATTTTACAAAATTGTTTAATCAGCAGCAGTCTATTATCTTCTTCTTTTATTTTTATTCTGATTGTATCAATCATGATACTATGGTCTCAACAAAAACTCTGTTTCTTGGTTTGAGTCATATTTAAAGAATAGGCATCATAAGTTGGTATTTTAATGGGATGAAAAACTCAGCTTTAAATTTTTTCCAAACTTATATTTCAAACCGAAGACAGGCGGTTTACACTGGGGGTGAATGGTCAAAAGTTCGCACTAGTAACTGTGGGGTCCCACAGGGCTCTGTCCTTGGGCCCCTCTTGTTCCTAATAGCGATAAATGACTTACCCTCATGTTTGAACTCTAAGTCATATTTATATGCTGATGATACCACTCTGCTGTCTCGTAACAATGACTTTGTTGAGCTTGAGGGAGCTGATAAACTCTCACTAAAAGATGCTGCGGACTGGTTCTCAGCAAACAGTTTCATGCTCAATAATGAGAAGACTCAGACTGTCATTTTTGGGCTTAGACAAATCCCGGAAGTTCAGGACACTAACCCAGTCAATGCCGTCAAATTCTTAGGAGTCTACATATGGACCAACAACTCACCTGGTATCATCACATTCATCAATTATGTACCAAACTTATTTAGCAGATCAACATTTTTGTTCCGTAGACTTAGTGATGCAATCCCTGTTAACTACATTAAGACGGCTTACTTTGCTTTGTTTCAATCTGCTCTCAGCTATGGAATAATTTTCTGGGGCAATGGCTAATAAAGGATATAATACAAAAAAGGTCATCAGAATCATGGCAAAAGCAAATACCCAAGATCACTGCCGCCCACTTTTATTAACCTTAAGATTTTAACTGTTGTTAATTTATATATCTTTAATATTCTGTTAACTAGTTTTAAGAATTACAACTCTACTGTGTTATAGGCGACATTCAGTTTTAACACTAGAAATAGAGGAAAAATTGATCTACCATTGTGTAAGATTAGAAAAGTCAAAGTCAAATTATAGAATGTTGGGTTTAAAATATTTACATAAGTTGCCAAGGGAAATCAAGCAGCAGCCCTTTAAAACCTTTAAAAGAAAAATATTACAATAGTTGCTTGATCACGGACCCCTTCAATGACCTCAGGGAGTTTTTGGATACCCCCTCAAAGGACATCTTAATGTAATTAGAGTTTGCATTTGCACTGATTTTGTTCTGTTTGCTGTGTGCTTTTCTCAATTGTAAATTTATTTACTCTTATTTTGTTTTCACTTGATATGTTCCAATTAATTATGTCCTCACCGCCTACTAACTACCTTTTTCTTTATATCCTTTTTTCAGATTTCATGAATATAGTAGACTATTTAGACAATGTAATTAAATGACTCAATGTATCTTTCAGAACATGTTGAAACTGTTGACGCACCAATCCATGTAGTATGTCTTTTAAAATAATAAAGATTTCTGATTTCTGATTACTTCAAGTTATCTGTAACTCTTAATTTCAACAAAAAAAAAACACATAATTATGTTCAGCTGTAAAACAAAATCATTAAATAAATTTATCTTATTCGGCTATGCTGTTAAATCTAGTCCATTAACAGGAACGCGGTTTGTATGTGACGCGCTATGGGCCCGAGAGATGTTTGCGCCCCCCCCCCCCTTCTACCCCTCCACCCTGCTCTCCAAAGGATATGAATCACCAAATAAACAAACCCAATGCCATAGGCATTTGACGATTTGTGACGCGCATTCGCAACATAACAACAAAATAAATCAATGACAGAACTATTTTTATTGTGTTCATTTAACTATCAAGTAGCAACACGCAGAACGCAGTCAGTGGCAATGATGGGTCATGAGTGGGAATCGAGAGTGGACAGGATTCAATTGGCGGGCTATTATAGGTCTACCAGACAGAGATGAAGAACCTGCGCAGAACCACGATCTCAAAAATTGCTTGCGCACTTAGGGGCTGTGTGGGGGGGGGGGGGGGAGAGGGTGGGGCGGCGCGGCTGGGGGAGATGGACCCGTGGTGGGGATTAGTCGTTGGCACGCCGTTCGGGAGGACGGGTGTTCCTGCCACGTCGCCTTTCCG
Organism: Neoaliturus tenellus; assembly: GCA_030545055.2. Taxonomy (NCBI): domain Eukaryota; kingdom Metazoa; phylum Arthropoda; class Insecta; order Hemiptera; family Cicadellidae; genus Neoaliturus; species Neoaliturus tenellus. Next base: position 29,786 of record JAQYXR010000515.1, on the reverse strand, counting down.
CACTTGTGTGCTACACAGTACAGTACGAGCTGTATACTGCGACCTCTAATGATGGCAACACATTTATCATTATTACTGTTAGGAGTATGAAGCCCCGTGGTTATGGCGTCATCTTCAAAATCTGCTTGATAAATTGTAAAATATTTTCTTTGTCGCGCTCCCAACAAACCTACGGAAGCCCTTGGGCTCTTGCGCCCGTTGGCCCTTGCGCCCTTGGGCCCGGGCCCACCGGGCCCATTTACAAAATCAGCCCTGTCCATTAACCACACAGCATCGCCTTGAATACAGGCAAAATACAGTGGTTCGGGGTGTGCTACTTTTAAGAGCCTTGCTTTGGAAATGGGGTGGCTGAGCAACAACCACAAAAAACTAAGTCTAAAACAAAGACTATAGGAAATAATCCTGTCTTCTGAAAAAGGAAGGCTCAATGTATGCTGATCTCTAAAAAAGAGGGCAATCACCCAAATCAATGTTAAACAAAAACCAGAGTAAAAAGATGATGTAGTGAGTTTTTAGTGTGAGTATTGCCAAAGCCATTCTAGATTGTGTTCATTCTAAAATGACTTAAAATCATGCAGTCCAGAACAAAATGTCCTTCCCAGGAAAAGGATTTCCAACTACTTATCAAAGTCAAATTCCAATATAGAATACCTTCAATACAATATAGAATGTTTCAATAAGATTTTTCAGAGAAGGTGATAAATTTTAGTACTGTGTAGGAAATTTTTCCAGCTAGAGATTTATGAATCGAAGACTATATTATATTGATAGGGAGAACCTTGCTGTACTTGTAAATACAGCAAATATCTATCAAGAATCAAGAAGCGTTTATTTGCCATTGACAAGTGTAGTATTACATGTATTCACAAAAGTCCTCAGTCAATAATGTAAGTCTTATTGGCATTTGGCTATGGTCAAACAATATCTTAATTTAGCTAGGGATTTTTTTTGCTAATTTATTAAATAGGCCTATATATTAAAAGCCAGTCATATAATTTGCTCAAAAAGAGTTTGTCAGGATAATGGTTGTCAGCATACCGGTACCATTTTGTTCAGTTTATTGTCATTTACTGTACTTTGGTCAAAATTTTTTCAATCGATCTATCGTCACTTACAATGTTGTTATTACATACATATACATACATATCCCACGTCGTCCTGATTGACCATATTCGGCATAGGACCAGTCTTGAGTTTTTGAGGCACATCTTCCAGATGCTGTCATGGTAGGCAGAGGCATATATGGGGGGGGGGGGTGAGAAGGTCATGCTATTGTATTATTTTTCATAATACAAAGTATTATACTACGTATTAAAATCTATAAACGATTTAACCATTGACTTTGGATACACTTATCTTTAAGAATAGTCAATAGCATAAATATATACTAATACACCTGGATTGGTAACTCCGTGTTGCGAAAACGAGCCGTTACCCCCACCACTAGCCAGTATTCGTGGTCAGTGTTGCCAACCCTGTGCGAGTAATCATTTACTGTAATTTAAATAAATAGATAAATTAATTAAATAAATTACCGTAATACTGTAACTTTTTAGTCTTCTTACCTATAAAATGATAAATTTCAGCCTTTAGAATGTGCACTAATACATCCTAAAGCTGCAAGTACAGAGCCATCTTTCATCATCATAATTATAATTGAACATTTAAAAGAATGTAAACAAACAAGAATGCAGCTGACGCACCAACAACAATCGTGTCAGCTGATATTAGGCGCGGCGCGGCGGCGGCAATACTGGCAATACGGTGGGGGGAGCCGGCTCGTTTTTACCGCTATTCCACCATTTCAGTTATCGATCCAGGTGTATTAGTATATATCTATGGTCAATAGTCGCAATTGGCATTACTGATCAGATACTTTTTTCTACAACCGAACTAACTTTTATTTTATGTCGTCCGTCAGCTCAGCTCTATCAGCTGTTGTTTTGTTTTGGTCGCGAATGAAAAAATTAAATCCAACACAAAACAACAAAAGAGAAAGAGACTGACAGGTGTCTATTTCCCTCCGTTGTCATTTTGTGGGAGGACAAATTCGGAGGAGGAGTGGGGGTAGCGCCAACAGTGTTACCAACGCCGCAAATACCACGCACGGCCATCACGGACAGTGCTGTTTATCTGAAGACCGTGTTTTACTGTTAATTAAGAGAAACGCAGACAAAAGAATGATACCGAAGGTTGTTATTATTGATAAATTTAAATTATTTAACTATTTTCATTAGAACAGTTAGTGGATTTTTTATGTTTTAAAATTAAAATTTAAAACTTATCTGTTTATGTGCTTCCGCGACAACCCACGATGTAGGCCTATAGAATTTAGAGGTGGAATATTTTCAGAACAATCGTAAAACAAATACGTTTTAAATTTAATTCTTCAGATTTCTAATATTAATAATTTTATTGTGTTAACACAAGAAAAGTTATTATTATTATAAATTTGAACAATTAATTTAAAACGAATTTATTTACTAATTTCTAATATTAATTATTTTATTGTGTTAACACAACAAAAGTTAATATTATTAGAAATCTGAAGAATTAATTAAAACGTATTGGTTTTACGGTTGTTCTGAAAATATTCCTCTTCTAAATTGTATAGGCCTATTACATCATGGGTTGTCGCGGAAGTACATAACGGATAAGTTTTAAATTTTAATTTGGAAACATAAAAAATCCACTAACTGTTCTAATTTTAAAAAAATTAAATAATTTAAATTTATTAATAATAACGACCTTTGGTATTATTCTTTTGTCTGCGTATCTCTTAATTAACAGTAAACACGGTCCTTAGATGTTTAGCATTGTCCGTGATGGCCGTACGTGGTATTTGCGGCGTTGGTAACACTGTCGGTGCTGCCCCCACTCCTCCTCCAAATTTGTCCTCCCACAAAATGACAACAGAGGGAAATAGACGCCTGTAAGAGACTGTTGAGCGAATGTTGTTGAAAGTTCAGCGTTGGGAATTTCCGGGGAATTCCACGGAATCCGGGGAATGGGAGAGGTCTCCGGGTACAATTCCGGGGAATGGAGTAGTTCCGGGGAATTTCCGGGGAATGGTCCATATTTACGGTAAAATTCCGGGGATTGCGCCGGACAACAGGATTTGATTCATTAATCTTCAAAATGACATTCATATTACTCTTCCCAAGAATAGATACATTTGACACTATGATAATATGATTAATCGTATGGATGTCTAAATAGTATGGTTATAAATTTGTATGGTTATGGTTTTATTTAGAGGCCTGTAATAATAGACATCAACGAAGTAAAGTAATACTGTAAGTTACTTTGTTGCCCCTACTGTTAACTGAGGCAGGTTAATTTGTTGCACACTGTGACTAGAGGGCCATTTTACTCATCACGATTCTCGCCGTTTTCTTGGTAATGGTAATTACCCGGACTTTATCCTCGTTTCCTTGGTTACCCCTTTTAGGTATTCTGATTGGTTAAAGCTTCTCAAAATCACAGATTATTTTAAAATCACATTGATAATTTGTTGTTTGTTTTTAAAGCCACTTCATGACCAAGCTATTGAGATTAGTCACAATAGAGACGTGTCGTTTTGGTGTGTGGGTAAAATGGCAAATAACAGATAGAAAAATGTAGGACTGGTTACCAATGAAACTGCGGGAATTGTGGGGAAATGGCACCAATCAACCGGGGGCAAACCTCACTATCGTTGCAGCACTTTATTTTAGTTATCTACGGTAGTTTCATCTCGTTGATATCTAGACCTATACCAAGGCCAGTAGTTGGCCTTGCCTATACCCTTTCCCCCACGGTGATTTATAGTTTTTTATTGGTTTGTGGGCTTAAAATTTTTTAATTACATTATTGAATGATAATAATATAATTGGAAAACGTATTTTAGCTTAATAGTAGTGGCTAGCAGTGTAGTTACAGCGATTTGTAGTGCCGCTTTTACTTTATTAGGTCTCCAGTATGAGTAATGAAATATTAAAATACCGCAACGGAATTCCGGGGAATGCAATTTTAATTCAGGGGATTCCGGGGAATCCACTAGTGGATTCCGGGCAATTTGGTCTCGAGCTGTTCCCAACACTGTGAAAGTTAACACTGACAGATCCACCTTCCCGGCTTCGGCCCTAGCTCATTCATTCATTCATTAGCATTGTTTGACCACTCTTAGTGCCGTAAAGTTAAAAGGCCTATGATAGTAAGTAAAAAAGTTATGTATTTTTTCACCAACATTTATATTGGTTATTTATTTCTTAGTGATTCATTCATACTGACGTGGACTATTGTGGGTGTAGGTTGTTGTGGGGAGTGACATAACCTTATTTAGATTTGCCTCAGGGTACTGAATATCTATATGTCTTTCAGGGTTGCCAAATAAAGCAATCGAAAATAAGGGACGAGGTTTTGCAATCAAGCCTGTACTACGTACCCCCGAGTCTGATGGTATAGTGATTGAAAACTAAAAATTCTTAGTTAATATGCGTAAATGCCATTATAATGCTGTCATAGGTTTTCATTAGGTTCAAAATTTCAAGTTAAAATAATTTTTAATTCTCGGTAAAAATATTCAACCAACACTAGCACTTAATACTTAATAAAAGTTTTACTATTTATTTTACTGCCTAAATCTTGCATAATTAATTGGCCTACCCAATATTAAAGTTCTATCCAAAATCTATCCAATAATTAATCATTTAAAACTATAAGCGTTGAAGACGAAAATTATAGATTTTTTTTATCCAAATACTTGTCACTGCCACTGTTCATATTTTAGGTTGGTTGTATTATAAAAACTAAGAGGTTTATTTGAAACTGATATATTACACAACACAATCACACTAATTTACATTTTTAATTCTTACACTTAACTGTCTACTGTAAATGACAACCGGTGTTGATGAAAATCGCTTTCGCCCATGAACCCGGTGCGACGGCGACCACTTGGAGAGGCCTGATTTGAGTTTGCCGTTTGTACTTTACGCTATCTAGACGGTTTTTTTTTTCAAAATTTGAACCACAAGAAAGTCTCGAAAAATTATGATGAAAACTTGTCATACAATGATAAGGTCGGCAGACATATGCCAAGGCGGTCGGTACTGTTTATATGTACGATACTGCAAGCAACAGTTTCATGATTTTGAGGTTAGGTTGCGGTTACTTGCTTTGTAACTAAATTTGTCCTGAGTAAATTTATGATTTTGGCCAAATACGGGACATTTACTGTCCCGTATGACTTCTCCCCGGGACGCGGGACAAATTCACCGAATAAGGACTGTCCTTAAAATCCGGGACGTTTGGGAACCCTGAGTCTTTAGAAAAAAAATTTGTAATTATTTTTTCTGTAAGCTTAGTAGTCTAGTCGTTGTTTACTTATGTTCTTTGTTTTTTGTTGTTATAAGTTTTAAACATTGTTACTTTGTGATGTTATGTTTATGTTCATCTGGTATCATTTCACAAATAAATAATCTCTGAGGTAACCCCTTGACGTAGTTACTTTTTTGGTTTCTGTTGTTGCATTGCCCTAAATTAATAACTTAAATAAGCCAAAATGAATGATATGTTTACAAATTTTAAATTGGAAATTATTATTCGTTACCAAAATAGCAACCCATAAGACCAATGTTAAAAATTACAATTTTTAAACTTAAATTTATACCAAATTAGATTTTTCCTGGGATTGAGGTTGTTTCTAACTTATTTTTGGGCCAAAACACTCTTAAATGCAGAAGTTTTCAAAAGCAAAATCTAACCGCTAAGTTTCGATATTGTGGAACACACATCTCTTCAGACATTGCTCGTATTATAGTATAGGATAACAGAGTGAGAAACAGTAATGTTGAAATTTATTACAATAAATTATAAATCTCACCTGTTTGTAAGTAATTAATTTTTTTAGGATACTAAAGAAGGTGCAAATTATTCATATTTTAGCCTTATTAAATATTAGCAATATGTAGGTCTACCAAATCAGTAGGTTTCATTTTGTTATTTGAATTAGATATAATTTTCTAAGAACTATCCCTACAAACATATGAGAAAAAATATTATAAAATGCCAAGATCTCATAATTTATTGCGTACACTGTAGTTAAGAGGTCTTTCAAGATTAACCTTAAATTGTATTAAAAGTTAAGTAAAAATTGTTAAATAATATTACCAGTTTGTATTTGATAATGAAATTTACTTTCAATATACCCTTAAGAAAGGCTCAGTCACTTTTTCACAATTAGAAAAAGACTCTTAGACTCTAACAACTTATCGAATCATAGAAACCAATAGTCACATTAATCAAACTAAGATGTAACGAATGAAAAATCGATAATTTGCTAAAACATAACCTCACTTACTTACTCGATATACTGCTGACAGCAATAAATAACAACTCGACTACTGGCAACACTTTAGCTTAGGCTATGTCTTACTAAAAAGGAATAAGGAATATCCTTTAAACTGTTTTAATAGAAAAAAAAGTAAATATGGTAGGCCTATTACTTTTTACTCAAGGTTAAACATCTTAAACCATTTAAAATGTGTTTAATTTTGTTTTTTCTTCTAATTTTAAGCTAGTCATAAGATTCATTGACACTATTTATGTTATACGCTGTATAAACTTATATAAATAAAGATATTTGATTGATTGAATGCGAGTTAATAACAATCTGGGCAAAGTGACAATATTCATAACCTAATGGGCTAAGTAAAAACATAAAAATACAGATTTTCAGTTTGCTGCTTCCAAAAAACCGGACAAACGGACTGATTTTTAAAAATCCTCCCGGACGTTTTTTCATGCTTTAAAAAGAGGACATGTCCGGGGGACGTATGGTAACCCTAACCTAAATGACACCATGAGGTATTTTAAGCTCACCATAGTAGGGTTATCATATGTCCTCTTTTAACTGGACGTGTCTTCTTTTTAGAGCATAAAAACATGTCAGATGGTTGAAATCAAATACACTGAAATAGGGGTTACACAAACAGTAAGATCAAGGCCAGTTGTAAGGGGAGTAGGGGAGTTCCACAAGGCTCGGTACTGGGCCCCATCCTTTTCATCTTTTTCACGAATGTTCTCCCTCACTACATGGAAGACTTTAGCAAAACTATTATGTACGCTGATGACAACGTACTGCTCCTTGGAGGAAAAACCCTGAAGCCCTTGAAATAAACTCCTTTGTCAACAATGGCAATAGAATATTGCCACCACAACAGTCGAGTTGTTAATGAAGAGAAGACCCAACAACTAGTGTTTGGCAGGAGAAATAACGTTGTGAGTAGGATACCAGACATTGAAGCTCCAGAAGAAGCCAAGTATCTAGGTTTGATATTAGACCAGAAACTGACATGTACCCTCACATTGACAGCGTGTGTAGTAAAATTGAGTAGGCCTAGCAACCTTTATGTGATAAAAAGGATAAAAACTATAAGTGATATCAACATAGCCAAGATTGCATATCACTCACTTTTGAATCACATCTACAATACGGCCTGGAAGTACGGGGAAATTTATCAGCGACAAACCTTCAGCGTGTCTTTATTCACCAGAAAAAAAAAACAATCAGAATACTAACAGATATTGACAAAAGGGAAAGTTGCAGACCAAAATTCTGTGAAATGAAAATTCTAACAATTGCTAGCATGTACGTCCTAGCTGTAACATCTATGTGAGCACACTACAACTTCAAGAAGGCACAGATAAACACAACCACAACACTCGTCAGGCTATGAATTTCACTCTTCCAGTACACTGTTTAACACTCCTTGAAGAAAAGCCTTCCTACATGGGAGTGAAGTTTCTGAACCTGCTACCAGACACAATTAAGACCCCAACGTTTAAGCACTACAAGACAGCGTTTATCGGCTTGGCTTGCAGAGAGACCATTCTACTCATGAACTGGAGATCCTCACCCATGTTTCAGTGACTGCCACACCACCTCATGGACTACCTCTTCAATCAAAATATATATCATTAAACCATGCCTGTAAAGCAAAATTGTGTTTATTTGTTACCACAATTTTGTTATTTTATTTTATTCTCGTGACATGTATTCTGTGCTCTATGTATATGAATAAAGTATTCTGATTCTGTCCGGGCGAATTTTGAGAATCAGTCCATTTGTCTGGCTTTTTGGTGGCAACAAATTGAATATCTGTATTTATGTTGTACGAACCCCTAAAAAGGCTTTTTATATTGTTACTTCATCCAAATTGTTATTAAATCATAAGTTAAACTTAATTGATATTGTTTAAATGTTCAATCAAGAGTAAAACTAATGCTCTTCCATGAAAACAGTTTGTATGAAATTCCTTTTGACGTCGGCCCCAGTAGCCAGGTTGTATTTTTATTGTTGTCTGTAGTCTATTGTAAGTGAGGTATGTTTAAGCAGGCACATATCGGCTTTCCATTTGTTACTGCTAGTTTGATTAAGGAGGCCATTCATTTTCGTGATATAATTTGATTGGTTTTTAGCGAGTAAAATAGCCTAGTCTTTAAAGTCACTAATAATTTGTGGAAGTGACTGAGCCTCATCTTTGTTGTTTGTAACTTAATTGGAACTAAATTTCATTATAAGTAAAACTTAATAATATTTAGTAGTCTAACAATTTATACTTTACTGTTATGTAACGTTACTTCAATTTAAGGTGAATCTTGAAAACTTCTCGTTACGGAATATTGTAAATGAAAGCGGTTTTTTTTATTTTTGCTTGTTATGTAAGTTGGCGTTTATATCTGTTTATAAAAGTCTGGCGTATAAAAATAATATTTTAACCACTTCTCATTGAATTTTTTTATTGTTGAGCATATTTTTTACCCTCCAAGATTTTAGTAGGGGGGATATATACCCTTTACCCCCCTGGGTTCGCCCTGCTACTTTTTGAATGGCCTACGTACTCTACTTTGGTTAATAAATGGGCACTACTTATCATAATGTTAATAATACTTATTATAATGTTAATAATAGTCTGCACTACTTATGACTTCTTGTAGTTTGTCCCATAAGAGCAATGTTAAATTTGAAACATTACTGTGAGTTTGGTTTCGTCGGAAAATTTCAAACGTGATGTCATTTTTAAATGTTACCATAGTATCTAGTGCTTGACGTGATAGAAAATTAATTTAAAAAATATCCACTCTAATAACAAATTAAATATAAATGTATTTTCAACACCATTTTAAAAACCACTTTTAAACAGTTTTTAGTAGGTTTATTGAACATCTATCTACGTCACGCACTCCGCTTTCCCTTATGGGGAACATATTCATGCAATCCGATGCAAGATTGTCGAGATGTAGTGTTTCAAAGACAACAGTAATGTTTTGAGTTTAACATTGTTCTTATGGGACTAAAAATCCAAGATGGCGCAGGTAGTGCAGACTCTTAAATACCCCGTCGCAGCAGACCTGCGTACTCAGCGAATTTCCAATGGAATTTCAGATTATTTACTTTCCCCATAAAAACACCATAGGATCGAGTATGTAGGTTTCTGCCATTGGGTGTTGTTAGAAAATCCAAGTTAATCAATAATTGGTGAATGTAAACACAAAATTGTATCAAACTCTGGCAATTTTTTATTTCCCCATAAATCCCATGGGGGTGTAATGTAGGTTTGCCACCATATGGGTTTTGTAAGCAAGTATAAGTCAAACCTTATATAGATAATGTACATACCAAATTGATTAAGTTATGTCAATAAATAAGCAAGATATAGGGTTTTCTTGATTTCCCATAAGAATAACATGGAAAACACATTTTTGGATTTTCCCCGTAACCAGTTATGCTATGATAAAAATTCAAAATACAAATTGTTTGTTTTTTAAGCTCTTTTAATGGTTTCAGTTAAAATTGATGAATTTTAAAAATTATGGTCCAAAAATGCAAAAAACCCATTTTTGACCCCTTTGAAACCCCATAAAACCCCGTTCCCATTAACCCGACAATGCTGGTTCGCGAACTCATGAAAATAGACCTGGTCTTACACCTCATTACCAAATTTCATCAAAATCGGAGGTCCCTTCAAAGTTATCAGTGCCACGGACACAATAGATATATAGATAGATAGATATATAGATAGATAGATAGATAGATAGATATATATATATATATATATATACATATATATGAAAATGAACGAATGGTGTTTTTGGCTTCTGGGACCTCAAAATGAAAAAGTAAAGTGGTCCTGGGCTTAGGTCTTACCATGGCTACTACCGTAATAGCGTATTCCCTATAGGGAAATTCGCTAAAAATGAGTACTACAGTAAATGTTTTTAGCAAAAGGCCTACTACTACTTTCAAATTCAAAATAAATGTAGGCCTACTGGATAGTTTTAGAAATATAAACTCACTACATTAAACTGTGCTTGAGATAGAAAAAAAAAAATACTAAATCAAGGCTAACAATAAGAATTTATCAAACCAATTCTTAGCCTATTAATCCAACTTCAATGGTAGCCAACTTTATTGATTATACTGCAAAAAATTAATGTGCAATTTTGCTTTACCAGATCAATTTATAAATTATCAATAAATAACTACTGCAAATCCTTGATTTGTTCCAGATCAAAGATGGAGATTCGGATGTTTTATTTAATATTTTTGTCACAAATTTATGCTTGTTCTCAAGCTTACAACTACTCTGATATAAATTTACATCCAGACCATCTACCTATATTTTTCAATATGTACAAAGAACTTGCTGAAGAATGTGTGAAAGATAATTGTCCTCTCAGGTAAGTAAGCTTTATTTAAAAAATCTATTTCCAAACTCCCAGCGTTTAAATAAAATTAATTTTTTACTTATAAATACTTTAGTCAATTAACAATGTATCATCTTTTCAGAACATGAATGACAATGTAACTAACTCTCAGTGAATAGTCATTTAGGAGAAACTGCTATTAAGTCACTGTGGAACCAATCTGAGGTTTCACACCTCACTGACTATATAGATTTCCTCTTCGTATTTTTCTTGTGAGCTTCCTGTTCTCGCTTTTTGCTCTAGTACAGCCAGCACTGGATTATAAATGTTTTTGTGTGAAAAAATCTATAACTGTATGGTGGTAATAAACTACTGTTATCATCCTATGGATATTTGTTTTTCATCAAATTTAATTTTCAATTAATTATTTTTAAAACAGTAATTAAACTTCCAAATTTCATTATTTTTTTTTTTATTTTAAATTAACGTTTATGAATTTTTTTTTAACTAAGCAGGTAGGCCTAGTTCAATAACGGCTTTCAGACGTTCATAAATATTAAGTTCTCTAAAATTCCTAGACTACTGGTTTTGAATGCTATTTATTTATCCTCAAATTTCAACACATAGTAGGTCCTCGCATTTGACATGCCAAAGCCTAAGTGGCTTTTACTAACTGCAAAGTTTCTCCCCATAAGCTTAGATAACTAAGGCATTGCTTGCATCCAGATCACCTGATTGCATCACACCTGCTTGACTGGTTCAACCTTATGGAACCACACTATCTCGTTACATTCCCATGATGACAATCCCCCATTCTGCGAATGAAAGTAGTCAGTAACTGGTCAGTTATGTGTGTTCGACACCCGCTTTTTGGCAGAATTAATTTTGTAAGGCATTGCTTTTTTTTTTTTTTTTTTTTTTTTTTTTTTTTTGGATGTACGTCATCAATGAGTGTTCCTTCTTCATTGATAAGCTAACTCAATAAATCATTAATGCATTTTAATTTGCAAAAACATATAAATTATTGTGGTTTTACTCTTATATTGAGTAAAGGCCTAAACTATTTTTGAAAATCTGCAATAAACTCTACTGCCTCATCTGAATTTATTTAGGACTTGTAACAGTAAAGGAAATCTTAATCTCGTAATTGAAGTCTGCTGCTTGTTTCAGACTTGTTGACTATTGAAGAACTTTTATTGTTAAAAACATTACATTATTAAACCTTACCCCTTGTACCTCATTCATTCTTTTGTGTATACTTTTACTTAATTCTCTTGATAATATATTAATATATGACTAAGATTGTAACAGAAACAACAACAGTTTTTTTTTTCCGTTGGTAGAGGATTTAAAAGCTTATTTGTATCAAAGACCTATTTCTTCTTTGGCTTTTGATTTTGAATTTGTATGCATTAACCTATTTTTGTTGCAATGCCTAATTGAATGATATTTTATCTGCTTGTTGCTCTCAGTACTGTAACATAAAAATAAGGATAAAATAATAAAAATACAAAACTCTTAATCTCTCTTTTTATCTCTTAATTTTTTACAGGAGTACGTTGGTCTACCTGGTTGTTGGGGATACGAGGGCATTTGTCCACAAAACGACTCGTATTCAACCCCTTCTTGCCCAGGAGACCATAAGGGATGGGTGCCAACCAAACAAGATCAAATAAAAACATTTTTTACTCAAGGAGATTTTGGGTATATTGCAGAGCAGCAGAAAGAGCTTATGGTCATGTGCGAGCCTAATTTCCCAGTGAGTGTTGATGTTTTATAAGTTGAATCCGGTTGGATATTCAATGTGTGATGTTGACATTTATTGAATCTTCCTTCACTGGATGTCAATAACGTGATTTTTGAGTCAAATGTAAAAAAAAAAAAAAAGAACACTAAGTTTACTAAAATTTTTTTAACTAAAATAACAATCTATTTTAAATGTACTAAACAGTTGGTGCATTAGTTTAATTTAGGTACATTGTTGATATAAAAAGATTAGAATTAAATCATAAAAATAACTTTCATTGATGTGAATATGCATTTTTTCTTTTTAGGCCTATGATAATAATTTATTTCATTTCAATCTTCTTGTAGTGTCATCTGGCTTTAATCAAAATTTAGAAGTACATTAGACCTGGTAGACCATCGATAACGACCATCGATAACAAGCCTATCTTAATGACTAAGTAATATTTTCTAGTCACCGTGAATTGCCCATAACACTGAATGTTAATAGTACCTCAATAGGAGGAATTCCTATCATATAAGTATCTCGATAGCACGTATTTTGCCAATTCAAATTACCACACAATCAACCTACTGTATTTAACACGTATTTCAAAATGTCTGAACCTCTATAGCACGAGTTCGCCCTTGGTGACATGTATCTTTCAGTAAAAGAACTTCGTAACACGAACCTAACCTCAGTAGAGCAAAGTTTCTCGTTATAGAACCTTTATAACACGAATCACCTTTCTCGTGCATATTTCCCATAGTTTAGGAAGATATCTTAACACTTATATAGAAACATCGGTCTCACAGGCCCTAAGGGAAATTAGTTTTTTCTGTAGTGGTAGAACTGCGCAATTGGCAAACCTGTCCGGCCTAGTACCTTCCCCTCCCTCCCTCCTCAACACTGTGTTGCCGTCGGCTGTCAGTTGTACGCAAGCACTTTTGGTGAATAAGTCGAGTTTTAAAACGCTGGCGGTCTCACAGACCGAGTGTTTCTTTTACCGTATGTTATATAGCGGTGCATGAGACCGGTGTTTCTCTTACCGCTCTCGGTGACATATGAGACCGGTGTTTCGCTCAATGACTTTCGATCAGTTTTCATATTTTAAATATGGAACGAAGAGTTAGAATAGACGATCCTGATTACAGCGATCGTATTTGCATCCTACTGGACCACGAAGATGACCGGGCAGAGTCATCAAGTCAGGATATAGATGATTCTGACGCATATACAGATTTCGTTATATCAGACAACAAAAGAAATAATGAATATTATTCAGAAAGTGAAGATGATGACGAGCTTTAGCAAGATGAAATTGTTGAGGAAGTTATACCTGATGCAGTAGTTCCTAATTTACCAGAGTTTTATATTGAAAGAATGAGTAAAACTGTTAAAGGTTTCCCAAATCGCTGGGAAAGTGCAGCACCCGCTCCCCAAGCTCCCCAAATAAGAACTCCTGCTCGTAATATTATTAGGACAGCTTTGCCAGGCATAAGAGGTCGTGCAAGAGCTCTGGGGGATAACCCGTCCAAGTCTGATGTTTGGAAGCTACTCATTGATGAAGAAATGAGTGAAACTTCATACTTGGTAAATGCATATATTTACACGGGAAAGGGAAGTGATGGCAAATCACTCTCCGAATACAAGAAATCGCCTAGTATCCCTACACAAGCTGTCTTCCAAGTATGCAAACCAATCCTTGAGACCAACCGAAACGAGACGGCGGACAACTGGTTCATATCAATTGAGGTAGCAGACGAGCTCCTAAGAAGAAAAATTACATTTGTGGCGAATGTAAAGAAGGATAAGAAAATTATACCTCAAGAGTTTTTGCCCAACAATGAAAGAGATGTTTGCTCGACACTCTATGGATTTAGAGACCCTTCCTCCCTAATTAGTTTTGTTACATTTTGTAATCCTTCAGTAGAGTCCCATTAATTACGTCACTCCATATTTTGTAAAATGATATGTTTCGTTTTTGGAATATTATTTTCCATGATATTTACTTAAAATGTACATTAAACATTGTTCAATACATTTTTATAAAAACTAAAATCTGTTAAAAACTATTGTTTATTGTCTACATTTCAGTTCCTTGTTTCCTTGTAAATTAAATATAGCGGTCTCTCAGACCGGGTGTTTCCCTTGATGTTATAAAAATCATGTTTCTATATAAGTGTTAAAGTTAACAATGTTTTTATGTTCATTTCTAGGAAACCCCTTCCCTATACTTCCTTCCAGGGACATATATTTTATCAATCACTTGCGCATTTGCTGAAAAAACTAAAGTTAATGGTTTTATTTGTGTTACGTTCAGCAAAGGGAAAGCTTCTATTCCACCGTTTTAAGGGCTGTGTTAAATTTACTTATTCGTGTAGTGTTGTCAGTGACTAGGGATTAAAGAAACATGTCTGAAAGCGGTGACTGGTTAAATTTAAGTTTGGTTTCATAACAATAAAACATTGTATTTTCTTTACTGATTGATTTTCTATGAAGTCAACATTGTGAAATTTTATCAAAATTGCACATCTTGCTATAGTGGAAGAAAAAAAAAAAAAATACCTCGATAAGACATATTATTAGTAAAATGAAGCTTGATAACACGACATGCAATTGGACGAACACCTTTAAAAGACATTTATTTTTGCTTGAACCTTGAAAAAAGTGTTACAGAGGTTCTACTGTATTTACAATTTAATAAAACCGGAACATATAGAAGTTTAATAGATCCTACTTTATTTGTAGATGATTTTATGATTTAGGGCCTTGAACTTATCTAGTGTAATTTTAACCTTCCCAAAATAAAATTTGAAGAAAATAGAAACCTTACTCATGGTCCAGCTGTTCTTAACTTCTATATAACTTTTTTTAACTCCTGAACATACGATACTTTTAGATTGATTCATCCCTGATGTGCTCAAAACATCTGCGATACTGCCTGGGTAGAAACATCAGAGTAGATTTCAGAGAACTCGTCGGCAGAAAAGAACCAATCAGATATAAGATGGACGTTCTAAAAGAAGGCCAGATTGGGGGATATTGCAAGTAAGTAATCCAATTTTTTAATTAATAACACAACATAATTAAATTAACTTTTGATTATGTACATTAGTTGGCTAGTCATCGACATAAAAAAACAATATTTCAACATTTCACTCAATAAAATTTATGCGCAACAAAACATAAAAAAAAAAAATTAACTGGTTTTCACTGTGGGCAAATACGCCTATATGGTAAGAAAGCAAGGTCTTGTAGCAGCATTTAGTCACATAGACAAGCTAGAGTTAGGACTTGATGTTTGTGCCTTTAATGTCGTGACACATTAATTGAACTGGGAACTGCTGTCGTGAGGAATTGCTGTGGCTCGTGAGGCCTTATAAACTGAGCTACCACAGCATTCAGTTATTGTGTTATATCTGGTTAAAGAAGTTTGGTTAAATGCCCTTTAAGATTGTGGCTCAACATTGGCATTTTAATGTTGCTCATTAATTTAAAATTGTAAGGGTTAAAAAATTTTTGTTTTCTTATTTGACAAGGAAAAACACACCGTTCATAACTTTCTAACATTAATTTTCATTTATTTTCACCCTTTTAATCATGTTTTTCTTGAACTGTTAGCACATTAAAACTAATCTCTTGAGTAAGATGATATACCCCAAAAATAATTCATTAATCATAAAAATATTCCAAAGCTTAAGGGTTTAAGCATTAAGGTAATGAAATGTTTAATGAAAACAGTTTGCTTTCAGACTACACAAGGAGAGGTTATTGGACGAGTTGTGATCACATCAGCCCGTTGCAGTCGTGGGGGCCCGAGCTGAGGTACTTTACGGAACTGCCCCGACGGCCGATAGAGACTGACGATGACTGTGACGTCGTTATTGACAAACCAACGTACTTCATGAAGATCGATGCTAGTGAGTCTTTTGACTGATAGTTCAGCTTAATAAATTTAAACACAGTAAATAAGTAGGTGGTCCTTTCGGGGTAACAGCAACTTCGCCAAGTGTGATATGTTAATCAACCCAATTTCTCCATATTTTTGTGATTTGTTAACTACCTAAATACAGTGGCAACGTGGTGGGTAGGGATGGTGGAAGGCTCTTTGTTATTTTATTATGATTTATTGAGAAAATTTTATCTGCAGATTAGCAAAAAACGAAATCAGTATAAATCTTAACTGATATATAATTATACAGTACACTCTCATTCATCGGACTCGGCGACATCGGAACTCCGCTTCATCGGAACTGAAAATCTGAATATTATTAATTTTTTTTCTTACGAAATAAATAAATTTTCCGTTTTAGCGCCTTCAATTTCCGTTTGTTCTATCCACACAACGCTGAAGTATTACATTTTGCATCAAACCTCATCAGGCGTTTTCCATAATCTGCACCCATCGATGTGATTTACGAGGCCGTGGAGTATTCGCACAAAAATAGAAAGAGGAAGGGGGCAGGGTGGGTCCGCTTCGACCGCTTCCCAAACTGTCATTCAGTCTGTCTTGCGTCGCGACTGCACCTGTGTTACGTGGAAGTCAGTTGACTGCTGGAATATGAGTGGAATATGAATATGGAATATGAGAATAAAGATTTTGTATCTTTATTTCCTGCATTGTTTTTATTCCTATAGGTTCATTGTTACCATGTTCAAAGTTTGAGTGCCTTATTTCATAAAATCTCTTGTGTTATCTTAAAAACAAGAGTAAATACAATCACGATATTTTGCCGTACGGGCGGAAATGATGACTCACGACGCACTCCGCTTCATCGGAATTTTTTGACATCCGAATTGGCCGTCCACCACATTAGTTCCGATGAACGAGAGTGTACTGTATTACAGGACGTAAATCACATAAGCGATCGCCAGCCGCTGGATGCCAAACAATAGAGCTCTAATCCGCAGGTGTTCAGCATTCCACCTATCAGCTCGTATTACAATTGTATTGTTATCATCCTAGAACCGGACGCCCTTTCCTTTATGATTGATTCCTGTTCAACTTTTTATCTTTAGTTAGTGAAAAAACCGATAAAACCAGCATGTGTTATCAATTCTCGGTTATCAGTTTTTTTGTCTGAAACTGATAAAACCGACTACCGACTTTAACAACCGACCCATATCTAATTATTATACACGAACATTTTTAAATGATGCCGTAATATAAATAGGAATAAATATTCTATACCGATAGCAAGAAAAACTTTATGTATTTCTTGAAAAGTGCTTTATTTTAAAAGATAAAATAATAAAAACTTTTTATTATAAAAAGAGATTAGTGCTATTAAGTTTACTTATTTTTGGAATTGAAGGTAAAACATTGACTAAATTTGTGGAAAAAAAGACAAAAGTAAAAATAGTAGCCATATTTGTTTTTTATGATAATTAAGATTTGAGTTTCTTTTACTAAAAGTGTTTTCTATTGAATAAATTAACACATACATAGTGCTGTGAAAATCAGGAGGAGTTTTTATCCTACTATTTTCCATTATTTATCTAGATGTCTCAAATTACAATCTGTTATATCCCAAGAAAGTCGAGGCCTTTCTTGGCTCCAGGTACTTGGGCCTCCAGATACTCTGACAAGAGCTTTTGAGATGTTCAGATTGTTGGCTGAACTGTTTCATACTCATTTCATTTACTACTACAAAAAACAGTACGTACATTTCTTTATCTATAGATGCTTGCGCTCTGTTTGCCGTTTTTCACTAGATATTTTAATACCATACACTGCATTAGTAGGTTATTCAAGAGTTTGGATAGTTGACTGTTTGGACATGGGCGAAGTTTCGGAGGGACCTGGGGGGCCGGGCTCCCTAAAATTTTAAAAATTTTATGTAAAACACAAAGTTTGGGAGTTAAATAATTATCCTTTTCAGCTAACACTCAAAGTTTTATCTCACTTTAACTTACAGAGTCACGTCAGTGTCACAATACACCTTAACTCATGATTGATAAGTGTTCGGCTTGCTGGAAGACTAGCGGTCTCTAGTGCTGCAGAGACTTACTTGTCTTTCTGTGGATGCTTGTGTAGGACAACTCCTCCGCCATTCAAGTAGTGCGTTTTACTTGCTGTTCCATTCATAATAAAATCATAAAATAAAACAAAAAAATCATAATAAAAACGGGTTTTGCAATAAGAGTATCTTTAAAGTATGTCATCAAGCTTCATAATATGGTTAATTTGGTCAAAATAATCAAATAGTTCCAATTAAGGTATATCTTGAAATATATTTACCTAGATATCCACCACTTTGTTTACACACAAAAAAAGTTTTAACATTTAATTATCCAACCAATGATATCAAGTTCGTAAGGATCTGACGACAAATGAAGTAATGATTTATAAATGAAATAATGATTTATAATGTAATAATGGAGTTATTGTGATTTTTTCCCGAGATAAATTGATTTTGTAGTATATTTAATGCAAATTATGATTATTTTAGTACAAAAATCACAATAACTTCATTATATGTTGTCAAAACCTTACAACTTTGGTAGGGCCTGTCGTTGGTTATATAATTGAATTTTAGATTTTTTGTGTTTTGTAAAATTTTATAACTTATACCAGTTTTAAAATATTTAAGATTATAATAAAAAAATGACTGCTATTTAAAAAAATACACCTGGTAAAGCAAAATGTGTTTTTATGGACAGTGATTATTAAGTCGAAAAACAATATGGTGGATATCTAAGTAAATATGCATTTTACAAATACCTTTATGAGAACTTTTTTACTTATTTTGACCCAATTAACCATATTATGAAGTTTGGTGACGTACTTTAAACTGTAAAGCTATCCAAATGCAACTTTTTTATGTACAAAAAGTCTTACTATGGTTGTTTATCAACAAAAGGTCTATTTTGTTGCAGCAGTCAATATGTACCATCATTTCTGTGACTTTTTTAACCTCTACGCTTCCCAGCATATCAAACTGCATGATTGGACGACATTTTCAACTGATGTCCATATATTGATCTGGGAATCATTTACATACATGTCAAACTTTGCTCCGGTTTGGAAAGTTTTTACCAGACATCCTATTTGGGATTTAAAAACATTCATGGGCAAGACAGTTTGCTTCCGCAACATAATTTTTCCGCTTCTCCCCAGAATGATATTTGGCCTCTACTACAATACACCTTTGGTAAGTTTTACAAGATGGTTTTTTTTAAGCTTATAAGACAATGAAGATATCATAAGAGTGTCCCAATACTTTCACATATTATAAATGCTAGGAAAAATCTTGTTTGTTTTTTAATTTGTTATAATTGTGAAATCATTCAAAGTTTAAAATTGGTCTTATGTAGATTTTTTATTGATTTATTTCGACTTTGACAATGTACAATGAAAGCCCTTATAGAGTTGAAAATCAAAACAAAAAAGTTATTTAAACAGATGTCTCCCATTTCAATGGACGAACCACATGCTTCAATAGAAAAATGTGGTTTTCCATTACTGAATTGCTGAATGATGATTCTATAGTACAATAATTTATCTGTTTTTAAATCGTACTTTATGACTTGTGACTATAGATAAATGAAAGGAAAAGAACCAGGGGACCAAGCTAATGCTCGGTAAAATTATCAAGTGTCACTTTTCTTTCTCAGACAAAGCTCGTTCGCTCTGCTCACTCACCCTCTTCCTTTTTAAGATGAGCTCATCGGCTTTGCCCATTCCTCAGGCTCAATGATGGATTTTAGAACCCTATTTGTACGATTTTTTTTTTCTTGTTTGGATGCTAGGAACAAATATACAAAATAGTTCCAGAGAATTCCGGGACACCCTGTATAATATTTAAAACAGATTACTGAGCATTCACTCGTCTATTGTAAACATTGGTGTAGTCACTTTCTGCCCTCACCTCCTGAAGGTCAAGGTTGTTGTTCATTGACAGACCGATTACATCAGTGCGGCATTTAGCACATATTCAATTGTTGTCCTTTTTAAGGCTAGTTTAGGTTAAGTTATAACTTGATTATTTATTGATTGGTTAATCTCTAAAATCAATGTTGTATAGCCCCGGAGCCGTAATAATTTACCTTTCGTCAAATCAGCTCCAATTTGAGCTGATTTGACGAAAGGTAAATCCTTATTAAGTTTTTAATCTTTAAATCATTGTTTCATATAGATTACCTACAACTTTCATACTATGACCGTTAAGGAAGTAGGGTGAGGGTGGGCTACGATGCATCAGTGGTTTTATTAATTGCTGAGAAACTGTACTACTTAATATTAGAATGTTTGTACCAACATAACCAACCCAGTGGGTAGAATTGAATGAGTGGCACTGATATTCCCTTCAGTTTTCTCTTGGTATGCCATAGGTTTGGGGCTGCGAAGGCAGTGGTCTGTTCCATGCGTTCTCCCGTCACGTGCTCTACCGAATGGGCGTGACACAGCAGCCACGCACCTCCCCCTCTGTCAGGATCACACTGTTGTCACGTGAATCGGCTTACCGCAACATACTCAACGAGGCGCAACTGCTGGCTGCACTTCAGGCTGTACCAGACTACGAAGTGCAACGGGTAAGTACACAAGACAGTATACAGTAGACAATCCTTATTTACATCATCTTTGAAATTAATATTAGTGTCCAATTTATAACCATGGTAAAAAATCTGTAAGGGTAAAGATTTTTCCAGTTTGGCAACTTTTGCTCAGATTTCTGCCACTGCTTCTATTTGAACGTCTTGCTTGGTTTTCCCTTCAGGTTGTCAGGTAGCTTATCGTACATCCTAATTTGAAGGGGACTAAAAAATGTTTGGGCAATAGACCAATGATGTGAGGGTTCTGGTTGTAGTAGCTGTTAGTGTATCTGTGCCTGTCATTCTTAGCAGAGATCATACAGGATATCTTCACTAACATGCAGCACTGCCACAATAAAGATTTCCAGTACTTAAAAAAAAACAAAATTAACCGACTAATATTCAGGAGCAGTTGAATCCACCTAGGCTAATCAAACCGGTTTCTCTTCCCCTAAACATTTTTTTTTTTTTTTACCACTTGAAAATGATTCCAGGTTGTCTACAACCGGCACTTGGATTTCAAAACACAACTGGAGCTGACCCACAATACTGATATTTTCATCGGTATTCATGGCGCAGGACTTACACACTTGCTGTTCCTGCCTGACTGGGCCGTCGTTTTTGAATTGTAAGTTGCTAAGGGGTTATGTAAGGCTCCAGAGTTCAGGACTACTTTTATAAAATAAGTCTAAATATGTTTTAAAGATACTTTCGTCCTTGTTTAATTTCTCACTTTTCAGGTACAACTGTGAAGATGAAAGTTGCTATCTGGACCTCGCAAGGCTGCGGGGAGTCAAATACATCACCTGGGAGGACAAGGAGAAACTGTGGCAGGAAGACGAGGTAGGCATATGTCAGAAATACATCACAATTAATGGAAATTATTTTATTTGTAAAATCAAACACAAAAGTTAAGTATCAAAACATCTCAAAATTGCATCTAATCATCAACAAACAAATAAACAGCTGTTATATAAAAATAATTCTAAATTCATATTTGAACATTACAACAGATAAATAGATATCTTCAACATTCCCCCGTAATGTTCATAATATAAAATTTATGTAAATTACGACATTCCAATAAGCTTTTTCATTCTAACTTGTTTGGTAGAAGACAGTCCTTTTGTCAGGATGTCATCAGCTGCTTGTGCTTCTGAGGGAATGTAAGCCACACTCATCTTCTTCTCAGATATCAGCTGTCGAACATAATGGTATCTTGTCTCTATATGTTTTGAACGCTCGTGAAACATAGGATTGTTCATCTCTTTAACACATTTGTGTAGCTTACTTTTCCGTATGATAGGGCCACCAAACCATTTAACACCACTTGTGGACCGTCTCGTTACCTTGCCTCTATAATAGATTTCAGGACGCTGTGTATACCCTTTTGCTACCAAACAAGCTTTGTAGCAAACGATTTCGTTTTCAGAGTTGGTCTTGAGCACAAATACCCCACGATTGTCTAACCCTTTTCCTTCTGGTGGCAGGTCTACTAATTCATGTGTTTTGTTCTTACCTAAAGACTTGATTTCATCATCCATCACTGTTTTGCAGTCGCTCGCCTTCTCAGTTGTAAGTTTAACTGCTTCATAGTAACTTTGGGGAATACTGATATTGTCCGGTTTAGGGTTTAAAATACTCGTATCTTTGTTCTCTTTGATACACATTGCAGAATCATCTCTGAATCTAGATGGAACTTTAATTTCACCACGTTTCCTAAGGTTGTAAGTTTCAATTCCTATCGTTTCATTCTGAGTAACTTCTCCGGATTCATCTGTATCGAGAGCTTGATCCTCATTATTTACCTGGACAACTTGTTCATCGCTTATTGTTTCTCTAGCTGTGTCTTCTTCATCGCCTTCAGGAGCTTGATCTTCATTATTTATCTGGACAACTTGTTCATCACTCTCTGTTTCTCTAGCTGTGTCTTCTTCAGGAAAATTTTGACTTTCATCTTTATCATTTTGTTTGTCGTCCATTGATTTTTCCGCACATTCTTCTTCATGTTCTTCCTCATCCTCATCTTGATGAAGATTGAAATATTGTATCTCAGATTCCTTTGGTCTTATTAATTTGACGGCCAAATGATACAATTCATCTACTGTCTTAGATGTAGCAATAGTCACCCCATTTTGCTTGAAAACCCATGATTTACCATTATTTCTTACTGTCTGATCAATGCCCTTTTCGGCTGCCTTTTTCACTGAAAATAGGTTACAAGAAGCATCGGGACAGTACCACACATTTTCAAAATATCTATAAGACCATTCATTCCCATTAAAAACCATGACATTTATCCTCCCACAACCCAAAGCTTGAATATGAACACCCTGACGGGCACTGTCCATAGTTTTAGGCTTGTCAAAAGGGGTATAGTTAGCAAACCATTCCCTATGATTGGTTATGTGGTGTGACGCACCACTATCAACGATCCAATCATCACAATAATTTAGATCAAAATAACTGTTTACTTCTGTTTTCAGCCTCGTCATCATAGCTGAATGCTTATTTTCATTTGGACAGTTGTTAGCTTTATGGCCTTTTGAGTGACATTTAAAACATGCCACACCAATCCTACAGTTTTTAGAAAAGTGGCCAACTTTTAAACATGAAAAACATCTTTTCTCATTATTTTTACTATTGTCTGGTTTCTTTGAAGGTTTATTTTTATCATACTTCTTACTTTTATCACTCACCTTCATGTTGGAGACCATAGCAACTGATGTACTTACGTCGTCCCTGTCTTTCAACCGCAACTCGTAGTTCAAACACTTCTTTTGCAGTGCGTCCCAGGTTTTCGTCTCGTTAGGTAGGTCATGCCAAGTTACTTAGATGTAATCGAAGTCTTTTGGTAAGGTTTGTAGTAGTCTCGCGCAAAGATCTCCTTCGTTGATTGGTTTGTCTAGCATTGTCAACTGGGTTTGTACTTCGTCAAATTTGGCCAGATGCCCCTGTATCCCCAGTGAAGGCTCCCAAGTGATGTTGTGGAATTTATTCCTCAAGATATCTATAGTTTCTGTAGATTTTATATCGTAAATCTGGCTAAGTTTTCTCCACATCTCCTGTGCCGTTGTGCATCCACTTACTCGAAGTAGGGGGTTTGTATCCAGTGACAAAATAATTCTCTTCCTTGCTTTTGCATCTGTTTTAGCCCATTTTCCTAATGTCTCTTCATATTTTGGTGAATCTACTATTGGCTTGGAGAATTTACCGTCTATAACGTCGAAAAGCCCATCACAGTCTAGTACTACTTTCATTACAATTTTCCATGTAGGAAAATTTTCAACTCTTTTTAACTTATCTATTTGTTTTTCCTCTGACATTTTTACAAATAAATAATTTCCCGTCTCAAATTAACCACGTCTATCTGCTACTATGTCAGTAATACATCACAATTAATGGAAATTATTTTATTTGTAAAATCAAACACAAAAGTTAAGTATCAAAACATCTCAAAATTGCATCAGCATATTTATATATTACAAGAGACAGAATTGCCATTTCACTATATTAATTAGTCCAAATTATTGGATTTTGAATTCAGAAATCGATATAACAGGGAGTGGCTTAAGCAAAAAGCAACGAATAATTTTAATCAATGTTTGACTTATGAAATGTAGCCTATTAAATACAAATTGATATAGTATTCAACAACTTTATTCTCATATTTATTGGTTATATCAGTTAATTATTTTCCTTCTTACAAGCGCATAAATAGGTTACATTACAATAAATAATTAAATAGCTACTCAATTTTAACTCAGGACTAAAATTTTTAGCCATTTGCTCAACTCAAATGATAACTAATGTTTAATCATTATTATAAAAATGAAAGAGTGTTATCAAAATGCCTCAAGGTTGGTGGGCTTAAAAGCAACTCAAAAACTGGTAAGAATCTCAAAAGAGTGCTATATTTGAAATGAGTATTCATTCACCTGTCTTAAAATTTTTTGCTGTCACTACCTTTCTCCTCACCCTCCCATCATTTGGTCAAGATCACACAACCAACCCATAATCGGTCAAATATTCTTTGTAAAATGATATGTGTATAATTCTGTAAGCAAAATTTCTTGAGCAAAATTGTGAGCGTTTTAAAAACTGCAGTAAGATGGGAGAGGTGTTAAATTAAAGGTCTCGGTCCCTTACACGAAGGAAAATTATCAACGTGTCCATAAAGTTACCAGGAAATGAGAAATAATGTAAAACGTCCTCCATAAGAATAGCATGGAAATTAAAAAAATGTCTGCTTTGTGTATATTAAAAACATTTGTTATGGTTTGATTTTAAAACGGGAGACATATGATAACATTGAGTGAAGAACTATTAATAACCAATGGACAAAAATATACCTAGATTAGTAATACTATAATAAGATGTTTACTGTCTTTGTGTGACAAAATATTCTACTAGGAGGGCTACCAACCTTACAAACTATTACAAATCGACCACTGATTTTTCTATCATTATATTCATTTAAATTGAAAAAATATAAAATTTAGGTTTGTTGTATTGTTAACTGAGCGTGTATTCAACCAAGGCCAAGATCGAAATCATAAAAAATTATTCTGATTGTTAAAGGGGCGCAGTGGGCTGTGAATTGTGGTTTGAGAAAAACCTACTTTATTTTCATTAAGTGTTCATCATCTACTCAATATAATACCCCTCTTGTTATATTGAGAAGATGATATACTGATTAAAACTTAAACTGTATCAGACAACAAAGTGTTGGTATTCTGTTATCTGAACTTTAGAAACTTTTTTGTCATTTCATAGAATGCAGAGTTGATTGAATGTACGAAATACTTTTTAGAAGAAGGTTAAAATGTTAAAATCAATGGGACGTTTGTTCTATATACTAAGGAAAAAGTCTCCTTTGTTTACACAAAATCAAGTGTTTAGATTAGGAGGAACGAATATTCACAGTGAGTGAAGAATTTAGGTGCTAAGTTAGAATTTGGTGAGGAAAAAAACAAAATCTGACAGGAGTGAAAAAATCCTTTCAGTTTGAGGACAAACGAGATAATGAAATGGGTGTGACGAAAGTATTAAAAGTTTACTGACCCTGAAATTGATGCTGAATGAGCAACCCTAATTTGATATTAATAGGCTCTCATAGCTCAAAGTTATTATTTATTCCAAAAACTTATTTTTCATAGATCGATATGGGTTTAAAAATGCATAAAAAGAATAATTTACAAATAGTTGGCCTAATAGTATAGGATTGTAAAAGAGTGCTTTAGAAGTGAATGGCCAATTTAAACGGTATTGTTAAAATATTATGTAAATTAAAATTAATCATCTAGAAACTTTCATACAGTAAAGAACTGGTAATCTGCTATGGTTCACGCTTTTTAATTTTATGATTAGGGGCTTTTGCCCCTATGAGCCACTAGTATATTATAAAGTTGTAAAAATAAATTTTTGTAGTTACTCAAAATACTTAAAATTCTAAAATTATTTTCAGGGTCACCACCCGGATGGGGGCGCTCATGCGAAGTTCACCAATTACAAGTTTGATGTGGAAGAGTTCCTGAGGTTAGTCGCAATTGGGGCGGATCACGTTCGCAACCACACGAGCTTTCCGGCGCAGATAACTCATGATGAGCTGTAACAAGCTAGCCGTAGGCGACCGATCTACTCTCGATGTGTTCCCCACGTTGGTCGGAGCTGGCCGAACCGCTGGCGGAATGGTTCTGCAACCACAGAGGAGCAGGAGGAACACCAACGTGAGGTTGGAAGACAACCATGTAAGATCAACGTACAACTAATCACATTCCGTCCAATTAGGTCTACGTATAATGACTCACTCAGTATTACAAAGGCGTTCGGTATTAACACAAGGTTTAATACGTAATAAAGTCATAGCCACGGAATCAGGCGGGTGAAGGATTTTACAATTCTGCTATATTATCATTGGTTATTTTCAATATATAAACTTAAACAGATGTTTTATATTATGTTTTTGTTTCGTCTATTTTATTGCTTGATACAATTTTTACATTTTGTTTATAAACCTCAACACATGGTCTATGCTACCCTGGACGCTCAGTAATGCCAGTTGTGCACCAAAAACGCAATTCTTGATAATCTCTCACATCTCTTGATCAAATATGTGGCAACTTCGCATTTTCACTCACTCGCCTGATTTTGTGACTGTTCCCAATAATGATATAACTTGGCTAGTAACTGTTTGATACAGCCGAAAATGAAAATCATGCACAAAGTAGGATCGTTTTTCAAACAAACAGTGCTTAATGTTTAAAACGAAACATTGTCAATCTGAAAATTTGTGTGCTTAAATAACACATTAGGAAGAACTAAAAGTTTGCATTACCAAAGAATGTTAAAAGTTAGTCCACCAATATAGCAAAAAGAATTTTAATTAATCAAGTGTGGTTTACTAAGTAAATAAATAAAGATACAAGTTCAACTTGATTTTATATTTTTCTGCTAAAAATTCAGGTTTGCCACCGAGTCTCATACAGAAGCAAAATTTATAAGCTAATCCTATGCTGGATTGACGGTGTTCATATACTATTGTTTAATCTGCTCGGCAGCTGTGTATGTTAAGTAGGCAATTATTTATTTATTTATTTACATAAAATATTTATTTAAACATTTTAATCTTAATTTATATTGGTTTTGTTTATTTTTAAATATTTATTGTCTTGCAGTATTTTAACATACATTTAAATCCTTATACCTTTATATCACTTAAAGATTTTTTTCATTTTTTGTATGTTTATTTACATATTTAGTTAGTTAGAAATCGATTTAAGCTTAACACACATTTGGAATATTTTATGACTTTTAATGTGTGGCTGCTATCATTTAAATTTACCAACAATAGCTTAACAAATTTCTTTAGTGTTGTACCTTTGACTTAAGTACACCAACAAAAATGTTGTTATATAACAAAGTAATTTATATGTTGGGATACAATATGTATAATTCTACTCTAAGATTTTTTTATGCACTTTTCTATTCAATAGTGTGTTGTAGGATCATCATTTTATATCTGGACATTAGAATTACAGATGACGTACTGGCTGTGATACGATATGCATTTAAACGGGCTGTAATGTTTTATAAAATACTAACAAACGTAACATGTACAAAGTGATATCCAATCTTATCATAATCATATACCAAATTTTTAAAAACCCGGTTTCTTGAACTTTTTTGCAATATGATTAAGGATTTCTCTACAAAAAGCTTATTCAAAAAGCCATTTTATACCTTCAGTGATTCAAGTAAAATTGGCGCAGGAGGCTGATTGATAATTTTTAAGGTTATTCAACCCCGCACTTTTTTTGGAGTTGGGGAATGTACATCACATTCACACTACTCTGAGCTCAAACTAGCAAAACTTTAAAGATTACTCATTGACTCTGATGATAGCCGTTTGCATCTTGTGCCAGTTGATCATGATCCTAATTATTGGAGTCACCAGCAGTAAAAATGTCCATTTGGCCAGCTATGTAAGTTTTCTCTTACATCTCGTTTATCTATCCCAGAGACATGATGATGCAACCATCAGATGATGCAAATCAGATTGGTTTCAACATGCCTCAAAGAATATGATCTTATTTTGTTCTTAAATAATTATTAATATTGGGTAAGTTATTTCTTACACTGAGTCAAGCTCTATTCTCTAAAGTGTTATCATTTAACTTAGGCAGCGGCTGTAGGTCAGTGGTAGAGCTCTGGTTTGTCCACCCAGAGAGCCCAGGTTCAAATCCCGGCTCGGGGACAAAAAGATCATTCGGCCGCTCCGTGGTTTGAAGTCATGTTAAGCCAGTGGCACCCCTGCATAGGTAACAAAAAAGTGCAGGTGATGAGAACTGTGATTTAATTGCTGATCTCTCCCTCCACTAAAAGCCATGCCATACCAAATTTATACATTATCAAACTTGACAATGAGAACTAAGTTGACATGTTTAAAGCATCTAAAGAGTAATAAAAGTTGAACGATTGGTATTAAAAAAATTTTACTATCTACCAATCGTTAATTACATGTGGTTATTAAGTAAAATAATGTGTACTTTCTCTTCTCTTCTAAATAACTTTGGTTAGCAAAAGTATGATTCAGTTTTTCTCTGAAAAATGATAATTCCAAAGACTTGTCTCATTCAGCATGTGTGATGCAAATTTGAGTTAGTCCTACATGTGTTTAGGTTAAGTTAGCAAATGACTTGTCCTTAAAAATGAAACACAATTTTATACCATGGTCTACATTTTGTTTCGTAACAATGAATTACCATTAATAGTCTTGTATATAATATTTATATGTTTTTAAATAATTGAACAGAATAATGCACAAAGGTTGTTTTTACTGGTTAACCCCTTTTCAATTTTTTTGTTTTGTTTTTTTACTTTACATAATGATATCTTGGCTAAATAATGATGATATGTCAATCAAAATTAGTTGAGTCAAGATGAGCCGAAATTTTTAAAAAACTTGTGAGTTCCGAGCTTTTTTGAGTCGATCCTTTTTCAAATTAAAGGTGTGTTGTAAAATTATTTTCAATTAATGCAATAAAGATAATAGTAATGAAGTGTCATTAATCTTCTATCTTCTTAATTAAATAAAGGCTTTGTCTGTTACATCCCTTTCTTTCTCAGCCTACTTAACCAATTTTCAATATTGAGGTGTCATTTTAAAGCTTGTGATCTAGTGCGTATGTGAATGGTGATTAAAAAGGTCAATTGTTTGGGGCTTTGCCCCCCTAGCTCCCTAGCCCCTTTGAGTTATTTCTAAAGTGCACTTTAAAATGTTGACACAACAGTTTGAAAACCCATGCACACAAATTTAGTGTTTTATTTT
>JAQYXR010000514.1:0-79927 GCA_030545055.2 Neoaliturus tenellus | reverse complement strand
GGGAGGAATTCGTAGTTTTCGTCAGGATCGGGTTCGAGACAAGAAGGCTGAGACCAGCGACGGGGTGGTTTTATTACGTAGGCTCGCGCCTGCGCACTCGGAAAGGGTGCAGCGCCCCGTGCCGGCCAATCACGTGGCTCGCCGCCGCGCACCGCTCGGCCGGGCTGCCGGCGACGTGGGGCGGGAAATTTGAATGAGCGCTCAACACGACCATTTATTAATTGTGCAAACTTAAACTTCGTACTTCAAAAATCTTTCATAAATCATTTGGGTTCTTAATCTACGTTAATATAAATAATTTTCCAATACAAAATAAACACGTTACACTCCCCACTCAATTCGGGGTAAAAAAAGAAAAAGGAGAAAAAGAAAAAAAGCGTCTGACTTTGTATGAAAATAAAACAAATATTCTTAAAAACAAAAAAATATAACAGCCAAAAAAATATCACAGTGGACTACAATGAAGAATATACACAAAATTCCAACATAACATTTTAAATACTTTTCCACTACAAATACCGTGGGATTATCACAAACCAAGCACTTATGCATGGTTTATGCAAGGAGTGTGAAAAAAAGGAAATATGGAACACCCACAAACAGAAGGTGGCGTGTTCCTAAGGAACAGTTTAGTGGAAGGGTAGGCAAGCGGAGCTAGCACCTAACTGTGGTATGGTTTTAAGTCTTTGGCATGTGCTCGGCCGATTTCCTTACCCTTTATGTCGACTAGTTTGAAAATATTTATGCCAATTTTGTCCCCTATTACGTATGGCCCTTCGAATTTTGGTGCGAGTTTGCCAGCAACAAAGTCCACTGCAGAAGATAGAACGTGTGTTCGTTTTAGCACTTGATCGCCAATCTTAAATTGGTTTTCCCGTCTCCGAAGGTTATAGTGGCGTGCTTGCCTCTCATAAGCGAGTTTTAGATTTTTATTGCACGTTTTCATTATCTGAGATAGTTTTTGCAATCTCGTCCCGTGGGTGTCGTTGTTTTCAGTTCGGTTTGTCGAAATAAGCGTTTGGCCATAAATTGATTTGGGGGCTTTTAATTCCCTGCAAAGAGTTAGCATTGCTGGTGTGTACTTAGTCGATTCGTGTGTCGATGTATTTAGTGCAAATTTAAATTGATCAGGTACTCGTCCCAACTTCTATGGTCATTGCGAACGTACTGGGATACCATAGTTTTTATTACACGATTTGCCCGCTCAGTGGAGTTTGATTGGGGACTATAAGGTGCGGTAAACTTGTGTTCAATATGCCAATCTTTTGTCAGGTCACTGAAGATTTTTGACGCATATTGTGTTCCATTGTCCGATAATAAAGTTTCTGGGGCTCCAAAGCGGAATAAGATTAACTCACTGAACTTTTGCGCTACCTGTTTTGCCGTGGCATTCTTTAACGGTGCCATTTCGATCCATTTGGAATACATGTCTTGAAACACTACAATGAAACGGTTTCCTCGTTTGGAACGGGGAAGTGGGGCCGATAATATCGCTAGTGATTACGTACCACGGACCTTTTGGGCTGCGAAAATACATTTTTCCGATAGCCTTTTGTTGTTCAACTTTATAGCGTTGACAAGTGTCGCACGTCCGTACATATTGTTTCGTATCATTACGCCAACCAGGCCAAAAATATTTATCATTTACCCTCTGGATGGTTTTGTTTATCCCTAAATGACCGGCAATGGGACTGTCATGAGTTTCATTGAATATTTCTGCTCTTAGCGCCTCTGGAACACATAGTTTCCATTCTATTGTTGGGTCCGCATTTTCTGATGATTTCCTAGTAAACCTCCTATATAGCTTTCCTTCCCTAACTGTATAATTTTGATACATCGCAGGGTTTGTCTTCAATTTTGTTAACATCTTGTAATACCATTCCGAATTCATATTGTCCGTATTTAATTCGCCCGTATTGTCCAAATTCTCGGTGACATAACACTCCATATTTTCCTCTGAGGTTTGCTCACTATTCGTACATGGATTTCGGGACAGTGCGTCGGCTACAGTGTTTAAGGTTCCTTTGCGATATTGAATTTCTACGTCATGTTGCTGTAGCTCGAGCATCCAACGAGCCAATCTCCCAGACGGCTTTTCAAGCGACATGAGCCAACGTAGTGCTTGATGGTCAGTAATAGCGGTGAATTTACTACCTTCTAAATAAGGCCTAAATTTACGTACAGCCCAAACTAACGCTAAACATTCTTTTTCTGTGACTGAAAATTTTCGTTCACTGTCAGATAATAGGCGACTGGCAAACGCAAACCACAGTTTCCTTCTTATCTATTCGCTGGAACAAAGAAGCGCCTAATCCATAGTCCGAGGCGTCTACCTGTAGAACAAAAGGCTGTGAAAAATCGGGACAGTTTAAAACGGGTGCTTGCGCAAGTGCAACTTTTATATCATTAAATGCCTTGGTCTGTATTTCGGTCCATTCCCAACGATGATTCTTTTTCAAAAGTTTGGTTAATGGCGCAGTTAACAATGCAAAATTTGAAATGAATCGCCTGTACCAGGAGGCTAGTCCTAGGAAACTTCTCACTTGTTTTACTGTTTTTGCGGGTGGGAAATTCATGAATTGATCGCACCTTTTCAGGGTCTGTTTGAATACCTTTCTCGTTTACAATGTGCCCAAGGTATTTAAGTTCCTTTTTACAAAAGTGACATTTGTCAGGGTTTATCTTTAATCCAGCGGTACGTAATTTAGCAAAAACATCCTTAAGCAACTGTAAATGATCGTCAAAAGTACGGGAGACGAGCACAATATCATCAAGGTAAGCAAATCCGTGAGGTTCGTATTCTGGACCAATTATTGTATCTAATAGGCGTTGAAAAGTGGCTGGAGCAGAATGTAACCCAAAAGGCATTACTTTGAAATGGAATAAGCCCCGTGTGGGAACTGTAAATCCGGTAATGAGGCGGCTGTCTTCAGCAAGCGGCACCTGCCAATAACCATCTTTTAAATCAAGCGTACTTATATACTTTGCATCTCTCAATTTTTCAAGAATATTATTAATCCTCGGTAAGGGGTATGCATCTTTAATACTAAGTGAATTTACTTTTCTTAAATCCAGGCAAGCTCTGTAACGTCCTGAAGGCTTTTTTACCAATACTATGGGTGAACTCCAAGGGGACGTGGACGGTTCAATGACGTTTTCAGCAAGCATACGGTCGATTTCATCGTTTAAAATCGTTTGCATATTCGGATTTAACGGGTAATATCGTTGTTTTACAGGTTCTAACTCCCGGTTTGAGTTTAATTTTATGTTCCACAAGCTTAGTTGGTCCTACTACATCTTGAAATTGTAATAATTCATCATCTAAGAATTTGTTTAATCTCTGGTTTTCTTCCTCGGTTAACTGCGATATAACACTCGTGTGACACATATCTTGGTCTATCGCCTGGTCATTTAAACTTTCCCTTACGCTTAGATTTAAAGTTATCAGCTCTAGAGACCTAATCAGATCCATTCCAATTACAAGTGGCGTTGATAGTTTCGGGAGGTATAACGCCTTGATCGTGTGATTTTGAGAGTTGATTTCTACAGGGAATTCGTAAGCTTCAGTTATTTCTGCAGTTGATCCTTCGGCCATATTTACATTTAATTTTACACTGTGTGGTGGGATTTGGTTCCGCTGTAGCCAATTTACTACTCTCCTCGCCAATTAATGTTATCATGGAGCCTGTATCTATTAATGCACAAAATTTTTCTCCGAATATTTGTACGGACAAAAATGGTCTACTATCGGGTCTCTTTGTTTCGGCACACACATTTTTGTTAAAATTCGTAACAAACTCTAACCAGACGTTCCAGTCGTTGGAGGTGGTTTTACAGTGTTGAGACTCGGCACACCCCCGGTTCTCCGGTCTCGATTGTCGTTTCCCGAGCGGCATGAACAGTTCACAGTTCTTACACCGATTTTCTTACAATTGAAGCAACGAATAACTTTCGGTTCGGGACAGTCATTGAATCTATGGCCTTCACGCTCGCAGTTCCAACATGTAGGGATTGTCTTATCTTTATTTTCTGTTCTGGGCTGAGTGCTAGTAGTAGTAGGTTCTCGGGCTCGTATACCACTAGAATGAGGTTGGGAATAGGTTTTCGGTGAACGGTAATTATTCTGCTGGTTACGAAATACCCGGTCACCCGTTTGTGTGTTTGTCTCATTTTTTTTCCTGAGATATTGCTAAGGCGTCTACATGATGAGGGCGTGAACCACGGTTTTTACCAAAATAAGCCGTTTCGGGAATCAAGACTGAGCTGGGTTCGGTGGAGGGCGGAAATTCTTTTTCTCACGTAAATAGCTTTCATAGCCCTCGGCTTGACGGATCAATTCACTAATTGAATGAAAACTATCTCTCCTTACCATCAATTTGTATTCCGGCCGCATATTTGTGTATAGTTTGTTTAACATTTCGTTTAGACTGTATTTCCCACTTCGGCGAAACAGAGTAGACAACGCCACAATGTATTTGCGAATAGATTCGTCCTCTCCTTGAGTCCGGTGATTTATTTCATCGTCAAGCCTTCGCTTATAGTCTGGTGGCAAATATTGTTCCTCAAAACTGCGCAAGAAATCGTCATAAGTGTGCCATAATTCTTTGTTATTACGATACCAAAATAAAGCATTGCCTTTAAACAACTCGGGTAACGCCTTTAGTAACAACTCGGGCTTTACATCAATATGATTCAGCTAATTCTGTGAGTCGCTCAATAAACGAAATGGGATCTTTGTCACCGTCAAATT
The DNA here is from genome assembly GCA_030545055.2 of Neoaliturus tenellus. Taxonomy (NCBI): domain Eukaryota; kingdom Metazoa; phylum Arthropoda; class Insecta; order Hemiptera; family Cicadellidae; genus Neoaliturus; species Neoaliturus tenellus. Next base: position 75,177 of record JAQYXR010000514.1, on the reverse strand, counting down.
TGATGTTCCATTTCCTAATTTGATTACAAATCTTCGCCAATTCGTTACGTCCATCTTTTGTTTCATCGACTGACGGGTTATGATGACTACTAAAACTGTGGTTATGAGGGGTCGTATGGGGCCACGGGTGTTGTGTACTCGTTTGGAACGGTGGATAGGACAGTTTGCCAAGTCGTAGGAACCGTTTGGGGTACGACTAGCATCGAGGAAGTTGTAGGAATTGGCGCAGCCCAAGGCGGAGGAGCGGAGACCACAGGACCTTGGGGCCCAGGACATACGTTATAGGTCGGTTTATGGGTGGGTTTTGGAAGTGTGGGAAGTGAGAGTGAGGTGTATGTTGGGTCGCCTGTACTGTGTGTTGATGCATTGGTGTGTGGTTTCGTCAATCGTAGCAAAGTCTCCTGAACCGTGCGAAAATCTGTGTTAGGAGGAAATCCTAGTATTTCTCGTATACTGAGAGCTTCCGAACCTGACGTATTGGTGTGAATTGCCGGGATAGAACCAATAACACTAGTTACAACCGTCGTTTGTGAACTAAGACGAGACGAAGGGAGAAAACTCGCCGACTCCTGTTTCGAGTTACAGAGGCAATTTCCGAGCTATATCCGGTTCTCAAGAAATTAATAAGCCGCGGACGGAGCTGTGCGACAGTTCCCTTCCTGGGTCCGTCAGTCTAAGTTATATTTAACAGTTCCTGCTGAAGTTCATATTTCGGTATGGTATATACCCAGCCAACTCGGGGATCATTGGCAGTGGGTGAAGGATTAAATGCGGAAGTTGGTACAGTGAGAGATTCTGTTACCAAAGGAAGGGAAACAGTCGGGGTCGAGGTGATAGTCGGAGTTACATCAGTCGTTGTCACAGAAATCGTAGTCGGTACGACAGTTGTCTTACTTGGTGTCGTAGAAGGATGAGTCGAGGAAATAGTCTTAGGTGTTGACTGAGTGGTGGAACAGATTTTGATTTGGTTTTGTCACCCCCAGTAGCACCAATTTCCTTAGGATCAAGAACGTTTAAGAATAAAAGGATTTTAAAAGGTCGGAGAAATAATTCCAAGTTATACAACATCTTGGTTTGTCGTTAAAGCTGCTAAATTCATAAAGATTTATACTATATATCGTCCCTGTTCGGGCGCCATGAATGTAATGGTAATTTTCGGTGTAACAATAAATTTTGTACAACCGAACGTCTTACCAAGATAGCAAAGTCGAGCGGGGGTAGTTTCCAGGGGTCAGAAATGATTCACGGGATAAATCAGAATTATTTGATCAGGTATTTTAAATAGCAATTTAATTGTTTCGCTAACTTTAATTACTTACACTCGAAAGCTAATGAGGTGTCAACTCAGACAGCCTATATCGTCAATGACGCAATTTGGGTTGGCTCATCACCGCTGACACCTCGAGGGGATCGTAATTTAGAGACTGGTTTTAAATTTGGTCAGATTCGTATTTAGAGTGATTTTCAATGGATCAATTTCACAAGAGTTAAAATATTCGGTCAACAATATTAGAAATAAAATCGATGTAATCGGTGATATAATAAAAAAATGAAGTAATTACGTACTGGACGTGAGGTCGGATTTACGGTTGTGTAGGTGTCAACCAGTCGGCTGGGACACCACAAGGACGGTATGATTGGGTTCGGGTCCAGAATGTTTAAAAATGGAATTACTCTTGGAATTTAATCGAGCTCCGCTAGGGGAATCGGGCTCTAGGATTCGTTAATGGGAGATAGTGGAAGAGGGTAATTCAAGCAATAAGCAGTATAGCAGAAATGCACACAAAATAAAAATAAGAGTATATGCAAGCAAAGCAAGCTGTTAATCGTGCAGGCTATATAATACCAACCAAATTACCTAAGCACAGCTACTAAAATACAATGTGCAATAACTACTATTACTGTATATCTAGGTAATAGAAAAAAAATAATTATTTAATTTGGTGAAATAGGACGACAGTACTAAGCTGATACTGTATCCCAAGGATAGATAATGGATTGACGGGTATAAAAAAATATGGTTATTTACTTCTATCTTTTAATTCAAAAACAGTAATTTGGAATCAAATAATATTCTTTGTGGAAAAATGATATTATTGTATAATCCAAGGAAAATTTGTTTGGGCGGGATCAACAGGGTTAAATCCGTTAATCCAGGAAGAGGTATATGGTAAAGCAGAGAGAAAATTTTAGGACCTAATTCTGCTTAACCAAGGAAATAAATTATCGGGATCGGAAAAAAATTAATTATGAAATTAAATCGTCTTTCAAGATAAAAAAAAATCAGGCCACTCTGGCAAAAGATTTAAATAAAACAAAATGCAACAAATTTAAATGGAGAAAATAAATCGAATAAATGGTCGTGAATATGAAGCTGATTTAATTAGTAAAGAATTACTAATTATTATACAATGGTCGTTTCCTACCTCGTGGAGGAATTCGTAGTTTTCGTCAGGATCGGGTTCGAGACAAGAAGGCTGAGACCAGCGACGGGGTGGTTTTATTACGTAGGCTCGCGCCTGCGCACTCGGAAAGGGTGCAGCGCCCCGTGCCGGCCAATCACGTGGCTCGCCGCCGCGCACCGCTCGGCCGGGCTGCCGGCGACGTGGGGCGGGAAATTTGAATGAGCGCTCAACACGACCATTTATTAATTGTGCAAACTTAAACTTCGTACTTCAAAAATCTTTCATAAATCATTTGGGTTCTTAATCTACGTTAATATAAATAATTTTCCAATACAAAATAAACACGTTACAGCTTTTAGAGATGAAATATGTATAAGATAAGCTAAATATTATATTACTGCAATAAAGTAAAACGGCTTTTAATTGTTTTTTTAAATATGATTTTTAATTGCTGAGTACAGAGGCATAAGGGGGTTTTAATTGAAGGCTTACGAATTTAAGTTCTATGAATCTGATCATATTTGCAAGGATTGCAATTCGGGTATGAAACGTCTTTCGTTTATAAAGTTGACATATTAAGGTCTAAGAGAGTTTGTTCAAGGTCTTTATATCAATATCTTACGTGTGGAGAAAATTGTTCAGGAATGGCTTGTTTCTTAACTACTGCAATAACTAAAAAAGGTGTAAAAATGAACTTATCAACATTTTTATGGGTAGGTAACTAAAATATAATTATCGTGAATCCTAAGAGAAAAAAAATACTACCAGAAAACAGATATTTGTTTTGTGTATGATTCGTTGAGTTAATGATGGCAATATACATGAAAATTACCTCACTTAAAGTTGAAATACATATTCAGGCAAGGATTTTAGACATAAACACATCTTAAGGAATGGCCTGAAACGTAAAAACCAATGCCATTTACTGTATTTTTAGCATTTAATCGTTCCAAATTATAGTCCTCAAAGAGAACGTATGGTTAACTGACTATAATTTTCAATTCCCTCCCCCCCCCCCCTCCTCGAAGGCCTGAGGTCACTCGGTTCCCGGAGGACCCTTGACCCGAGAGTTTCATTTATTTGTTTTCAATCGGCAACTTGATCACATTGAGTCGCTCCCGCCTACCTTGGGTGCACCTTGCACGTACTGATGAAACGAATTGCTACCTTGGGGCAGCGCCGCCGGTTCACCTGAATGCCGACTAGGGGGCGCCTGCAGAAGAGGACATTCCTATCAGTAGAACCTGCATAACTTGAACTTATTTAATTCTAAATCGTATTGAATTACATTTTTTCTTTCAGCCTCTTCCGTATTAAACCCATTTTAAAGAATACAGGTAATTTTATTTTTGGGTTGATAAAGTGCTATTGGTAACTAGAAGTTTGGATTTTTCTAGTTCAACAGAGAAGTCAATGTTCGTAATGTTTTTATAACACTCTTTTTTTTGTTGTTTTTTAGGAGTCATCTTCACCTCTGGGCACTAGCCCATTGTTGCGCAGTCGGCAATGTTCATACTGTTTTTAATGCAAAACATGGTATTTTATTCCCCTGTTTCGGACGCCGTTTTTTGACAGATTTTCTTTAAACTTGGTAAGTGTTTAGTTGAATAGTTATATTAGGCCCCTCATACCTGGAAATTTTGAAAATTTAACAAATATTACTATCTGTGATGTTGCAATGTAACTCGATTTTCTTTAGTAATATTTGTTAAATTTTAAAAATTTCGAGGTATGAGGGGCCTAATATATCTATTCAACTAAACACTTGCCAAGTTTAAAGAAAATCTGTTGAAAAACGGCGTCCGAAACAGGGGAATAAAATACCATGTTTTGCATTAAAAGCCGTACGGTTAACATTGCCGACTGCGCAACAATATGCTACTGGCACAGGGGTGAAGATGACTCTTAATATTGGGCTTCAAACCTTTTTAATTATGTTAGCCTATTGAAATCCATTTGTAATTAAATATCTCAGATGATCATATTATTATTTTATTAGATAACACGAGAACACACGTTAAGTCAGTACAGAATAAACAATGGATCTCTTTTTGGATATTTATGGACAAAGAAAAGAAAGACATATTTATTTTCTTTCTTTGTAAGTCAATACTTCCAAAATAAAACTGAGTAGCATGAAAATAGAGCATGGTTACAAAATCGTGTTACCTCATTACAGTGGTTATTTCCGTTTGCACCAATAACCATAGTATTTTATAGAGTTATATGCCAATAAATTATCCCAGCATTACACGAATACAGTAATACATTCCAGCACTCTATTTAAAATCATTTGAACTATAACTTGGAATAAATAATTAGAGTTATTATATATTTTTCAATTTTTTAAAATACAGTTACTTGATAGTTAGTTTATTGATTAAATAAAACACAGAAATGTTATACCAAGACTCAACGTTTATTCATAGCTAAATAATGTAAAATAAAAGGTTTTAGTTTAAAACGTTTTTACCTTAAAAATAGTATGCTTTCGCAAATGAATGTTTACACAATCGAATCTGAAAGTTATAGTGTTTAAGTTGTAAGGCATTAAGAGGAGATTAATTAATGGGCCTGCTGAAATGTTTTGAATACGACAAAGAACGATTAATAAACAGTGTGTTGCTGACAGCGGCGGACACTGGACCCCCTAGGGAGTGGTTGGCGGGGCATCTTTTGAAACGTAAGTTAATATTCAGTGTGCGTCTACGTAAGCGGGTCTAATATATTTTTAGTTTGGAACTTTTCAAATGGCGTGTGCCTCATTCTTTCGTAATTTTTTTGTTGGTTTTATCGTGAAATTAATTATCTATACAATTAATTACATTGAGTGTGGATAAAAAGTCTAAGTAATGAAACTTTGAAAAATTAATTAATCCGTATATATATACTTTTTTAGACATGTATATTTTTTTCTTTTCCAAAGGACGGCGTATCCGGAGTATGAAAAAACTCTTAAGTGTAAGAATTGGTCAATATTGACATAAAATGAAGGGTATATATTTTACAGAGAACAATGCTTCAAACGAGACCTTGAAAGGGAGACCGAGCAAAAAAATTACATGCGATCAAACTTTGAATTAAAGTCATACTATCGAAAACAACAAAAATACAATAACTACCGATAAACTCGACCTATTGAGGTCGGGTTTGTGGTAAATTGCTCAGGATGATAAGCCATTTGAAATTTTGTATAAATGACGAAGGCAAATACAGTTTTCCTTCCGATTTGATTGGAAACGTCCCGTAAAATAAGTCTTGGATTATGCTTACATTCAAGATTTTCTTAATCCTCCCCATGAACCTTTTTTTTTTTTTTTTTTTTTTTTTTTGAGGGAGAGCGGAAAAATGCATTACGCACACAGGTGGCCAGCCCTGTAGTGTGGGGCTCCCCTAAAAAAAACGGGTTTACCCACTAAAAAACCTCCTCTACTCTTTAGGAATCTATAACCTGGAATTGTTTATCACATTACGTCAGGCTAGGCCTAAATTTGGCTTACGCCGTCGGGCTCGCTCCTTATCCGGCCGCTCTATCAAGGGATCTGGGCCACTTCGCGGTCCAGATCGGTTTTCTTTTCCAGGAGGATGCCCCGGACGAACTGTGACAAACAATCCCAGTTGCCCTCATCCTCCAAAATCTTTTGGCAGACCGAGTCCACCGAAAATGCACCAAATATTTGTGTGGCCTCCAGGCGGGGCCCTTCCCAACGGGGACAGCGGAAGAATGTGTGTTCCGCATCGTCGGAACACCCGGGCAATAAATGCAGTCCGGTGAACCGGTCTTTCCCATCCGGTTCAGGTACGATTGAAAATAGCCGTGACCTGTCAAAAATTGGGTCAGATAGTAGTCCACCTCCCCATGCCGCCGTTCCACCCATGGTTGGACCTGCTTGATAAGTCGCGCAGTCCATCGTCCTCGGGTGTCGTGCTCCCAGCTGTGTTGCCACTGCTGGAAGGTTCGGGAGCGCTCTTCTGTCTTGCCGTGTCCTTGCCGATCTCGCCACGTCTCTGATAAATCGCTTTCCTCTCCCCTGCCAAGAGCTTGACAGGGATGACTCCGGCGACCACCAGGACGGCAGGCTCGGACACTGTCCGGTAGGCGGAACACACCCGGAGCGCAGCTTGACGCTGAACTCGGGCGAGTCGCAACCTGTAGCACTCCTTATCTAGAGCGCCTGCCCACACCCTCTGCCCCGTAAAGGAGCACGGACTGGACCGCGGACATCAACAGACGTCTTCTGCTGGATCGGGGACCCCCGACATTGGCCATCAGCCTACTAAGGTGAGTAACTACCTTAGCGGCCTTGTCCGCCGTACGGAAGATCTGATCCCTCCAGCTTAACTTGGTGTCCACCATAACCCCAAGGTATTTGGCGGCACGAGTTGATGTGACCACCTCCCTTCCCACTCGAAACGGGACGACGGTGTCGACCCTCTTCTTCGTGAGAATCACGATCTCCGTCTTACTAAGAGCAAGCGAGAGACCGTGATCGGACATCCAGTTGTTGACAACCCGCATAACTCGGTTCAACTTTAGTTGGGCCAGCTCAACGTTGCGTGCAGCAATGAGAGCTGCGACGTCATCGGCGTACCCAACCAAAGTGGTTTCCTCAGGCATCTCGGACCTCAGGAGGCTGTCATAGGCAACGTTCCAGAGATCCGGGCCGAGTATTGAACCTTGTGCGGCACCAGAAGTGACTTCTATCGTCCGCGTTCCGTCCCTCGTGTCGTAGATCAGGCTTCGAGAGCGTAGATAATCCTCGCTGAGCCGCAACAGATATGCAGGAATACGAAAGGTGTTACGAAGCGCATCCAACATATCGACCCATCTCGCCGAGTTGAAGGCATTCTTGACATCAAGCGTAACAAGAAGCACTACTCGGCGGGAGAAATGGTTGTGGCTCTCGGCTCTCTCCACAGCTCTCTGAACTTCGGTGACAGCGTCGATCGTTGACCGTCCCTTTCTGAAGCCGTACTGACGGGGGCATAAGTCCCCGCAGCTTCACGGCAGAAGTCAGGCGGGAACGGATCAGCTTCTCGAACAGCTTCCCAGCCGTGTCCAACATGCAGAGAGGCCTGTGGGACGACGGCAGTTCGGGATCACCTTTGCCCTTGCTGATCAGTACAAGCCTGGCTGTTTTCCAGGGAGCCGGAAACACCCCTTCTACCAAACAGGCATTGTACATTCTCAACAACAAGTCAGCATTGATTGAAAAATACTTTCTTTAAAGCTTCACTGGGAATCCCGTCCGGGCCAGGAGCCTTGTTGCTCTTCAGGGAGAGAACGGAGGTTTCCAGCTCCTCGAAAGTGAAGAGTGGAACGTCCTCTAACCCGTCCGAAGTCAACCGGCGGTCGCTGTGGATGTCTCAGGAAACAACGCAGCGACGATCCTCCCCATGGTGGCGCCCTCCATGATGGAAGGTGGAGAGCGGGCGCCGAGTTTCTGTGTTACAAGTTTGTAACTCAGGCCCCCACGGGTCAGAGTCAACGTCGTCACGAAGTCTCCTCCAGCTATTCGCCTTGCTCCTGTTTATCGCCTGGCGGAGAGATTTTCTCGCAGCTTTATAGGCCTCCGACTTACGAACTCTGTCTGCGGGAATTCTCGCTCTTGTGGCGGCTCGTCTAGTTCTTAAACATGTTCTTCTGAGTTCCGCAATCTCTTCAGTCCACCAGTAAACGGGTTGTTTGTCGCGTCGGGGTTTCCTTCTCGGCATAGACTGGTCGCAGGCCGAGACGATCAGTTCCATCGTGGATGTTACTAGTGCCTCGGCCCCAGCCTCATCAGGATTCCCCTGCGCTCCCCGAGAGATGACTTCGGTGAACTTGACCACGTCCAGTTTGTTGGTGTTCCACCGGCGTGGCCCTTCCCGAGATGCGCAAACTCGACGATTTGCCTGATCATGCAGGTCAAAAACGATGTCATTGTGGTCGCTACCCGTGTAGTCCTCCACAACCCTCCAGCCAGAGATCCTCAGAAGGAGCGACTCAGACGCAAAGGTGACGTCGAGGATCGTGCCTCTCTGCCCGGGCGCCGAAAAGTAGGTGTGTCGCCCTGGTTGAGGACGACAAGACCGGCCCTGGCGATGAAATCCAGGATGTATTTCCCCCGGGAGCTGGTAGAGGGCATTCCCCACTCGACGGCCCTGGCGTTGAAATCGCCACCAACGACGACATGCCCGGTGGTGCCGAGAACGCACTCCTCTAGACTATCTATCTTGTCGCGGAAGTCCTGGACGGCCTCGTTGGGTGTGAGGTAGCAACTGAAGATAGTCACGTCCCTACACCGAACCCAGACGAATCCTCGGCCGCGCCCGTGACTCCGCACCAAAACATCTCGTGTATTACGTGCCCAAAAATGCAGCAGTACCGAGGCTGTCCGAGATCCAAGTGTTTGGGTCTCTGTCCCGATACTGTTCACTGATAAGGAGCGCGTCAGCACCAAGTTCTCGGGCGAGCTGATCTAGAAGGTTATCAGCTCCCCAGGATCTATGAAGGTTGGCCTGGAGGATGCGAATTACCGGCCGCTGCCTTTTGCCTGTTCAAGTGCGGCTCTGAAGGCACCGCACTGACCAGACCCGGGTAAGTGACCGAGGGCACTGGAGCCTGAATCCTTGCAGAGGAAGCAGGAGGGGCTCGAGGAACATTCCTTACGTTTGTGGCCCTGGCTTCCACACTGGAAGCAGTTGGCACTCCTGTCGGGCCCTTTACAGTTTCGGGAGGAGTGGCCGAAACCGAGACAACGGAAGCATCTCGAAATTCACACACCCTCCGTTTGAGCCTGCAACTGACCCAACCGACTCTGAGGTGCTGAAGGCTAAGCAGCTTATTGGCGTGCTTTTTGCTCATCTCAGCAACAAGCCATCCGGAGTTGACTTCGGTTAGGCTTTGTCAGCCATACCCTCACTCCATCGGCCGGTATCTCCGGGAGTGCCACCTGGATCGCACGGGTCACCTCATCTTCGGTGGAGAGGACATCAAGTCCCGAATCTCGACCGAACACTTCGGTTCTAGGGCCTTGATGGAGCCTTTGTCCCCAAGTGCAGTCTTGAGGGAAGCAGCAAAACCGATCTTGTCACTCGACTTCCCCAGTTCGAGGAGGACATCCCCGTTCTGGGTTCGCCGAATAGACTTGATAACGGTGTCGGTCTCTTCCGGTTTGGCCTGCGATCTAATCTGACCCAGAACATCGGCAAAAGATCGCCCCCCTAAGGGCTTGATCAAGATTGCCTCCGTCCTGGGCTTCTTAGGCCTGGGTTGTTTAGGCTTTCTGACAGACTTGCCAGAGGCCTCCCAACCGGGTTTGAGACTTGCGTCCGCTCCACCCTCGACGCACTTTTCGAAGCTGCCTCCGCTTGCTTCTGCCTCCTCCTTTCTTTCTTAGACAGGCGCGTCTTCCAGCCCCCCAAAGGTGTTGAGGCAGAGTTTGCTGCCAAGGCAGGATTAGCCGCCGGAGCAGAACCTCTGCAGGAGTAGCCGCTGGAACAACGACAGCGCCCGGGATGGAATGAGCAGCCGGGACAGGAGATGTCTGCGATGATGCAGTGACAAAAACCGGCCTCGGCGCCAAGTCCAACTCCCCGAGCTCAGGGCTTCCCGACGATGAACCGCTCTGCCTCTTCTTTCGCTTTCTGGCTTGAGTCTGGGACTCAGCCAGATGAGCTTGAGGCGAAGCAGAGATGACTCGGTTCGTGACATCGCGCTCCTGTTTCACTGCCTTTAGCCTGATTTTTCGGCATTCCTTGATTTCTTCTATAGAATCTTCGAGTTTCGGAATCCCCTCTTTTATGGCCTTGTTTACGTTCTTTTGAATTAAGAGGGCCTTGGCCATCTCCTTCAAAAGAGCTTTCATCTTCTTCAGACATGAGTCTTCCTCCTCGTGGGCGTCGTCCTGCTGCTGCCGCAGCATTTGCAGCTCGAATGCCGCACGAAGAGGGCTCTTCCTGGGAGGTATTGCATCGAGCCTGGCTTTTGAGGTTTCTGCCTCGGTCACCTTCATCGCTAGAATTGACCTCCACTTTCTTCTTTTCAGGCTCGGACGACGATCCGGCGTCACTTAACGTCTTGAACGGTGTGCCGGTGGGGGGAGCTTTTAATTCCCACTGTCGGCGTCCCAGTTTTCGAGGTCGGAGACCTCTGCACAATAGAGCTTCGCCTAAAAGCGGCTTGCTCATTCTCCTTTACGTTCTTCGTGTTTCGGTTGATAAAATCCATGCTTTCATGTCACCAGCGCATCGTGCGGCAAGGGGCGGCCCTTCATCGGCCGAGAGCGGGTACACCCTCGGAGGTCTACCCCCCGTAGGAGATAAGACACCCCTACCCCGGTACTCCGGGGCCCGAACCTCCGTTTGCCCAGCACCGATACACAAAATGTGCCGGACGTGCTGGGGGTCGCACCGTGGCAATGCAGAGTCCGATCCCTGCATCCATGCCGCACTCCCTGACTAAGGTCCGAAGCGCTGGCTTCTGACGACACACTGGAGGAGACCATCGGCAGTGCGAGGCACACATCAGTCCCTTGCAACACAACAGGGACACTCCCAGGACCCCCCAGCATGCGCCGGTCGAAAGAAGGTGGAAAGACACCCTTGATTCGGGGTCGAAAACAAGAAGGTGAGCAAGGTTAGCTCAGGAAAGAATAAAGACGGTGAGCTAAGACCTGAAAGATGAGAAGAAAGGTCCTAGCTCGGGAAGAACTGTGAGGAGGGTCTCACAGTTTGGCTCAGGTACCCCGGGGTCGCCAAGAAACACCCGTACAATGGAAAGCCCACTGCCCCTGAGGGGAACCTGAAGGGAATCTATAGAATTTTTACCTCCCCATGAACCTTGGAGAGGTAAAAATTCTATAGATATCTGAAAAATTAGATTTATCATCCGTGCGAGTATGAAATTATCAGCTAGATAATTAAACTTTAAAATTACTTGAAGACCCATTTCCCAAAGATCTATTTGAAAATAAAGATTTTAAGTATGCACTCTGACAAAGAATTTGCACAACCGCAAGACAAGCCGGGATGGCTCAGCAGGTAGGAAGTGACAACTCGGTTGCACAAGTGGGTGGCTTTAGGATGCAGATCAGCTGGGGCAATCACTCAGTCACTCAGCACTCAGTCCGGCACCCATTCATTACTGGGGCAGTCAGCTTAACACTTTCACTCAAATGTTGACGTTCATTAGCGCCTCTCCCGGCATCAGCTGTTACCACAGCAATCAAGCATGTTGTTTGCTTCACACTTTATTTCTGTTGCACGATTTGCAGATCGTTAAATGCAATTTGATGGAAAGTCGTGGGTTTTGAGAGGTGCAAGTTAGATTTGAATGTAGTTTACTGCTAGTGACTCGTTATGGTCATGGGTTTGGTTGCACTGAGATGGCACAATTTGTCGTAATTTATTATTAAAAACAAGGTGAATGTAAATTACAGTCTCTTTTTCTCGTACTCTAAAGTTCACAAGAAAAAAAACAATGTAAATCAAATCCCTTTAGCACGCTGCTCATACAAGATTAAAAGAAGCAACGTCAAAAAACATAAAATACAGTATGGATTTCAAAGCGATTGAAAGATTGAGAGATTATCTTTGAAACAACATTAAATTTTATTTTATTTTTCTACTCTGTGACGTTCAAAAGTGAAAGTCCTTCAACTTATACTTCAGAAAATAAATTACCGTTAAAATTAGATGGTTGTGACTAATTTCGCTGATTTGTTTCATGCTGCGAACTATTTTAAACTTTTTCATTTGATAAGTTGATATAATAGAGAGTTTTTGCACATACGGTAAATGAATACGGTAAACGCTAGACGCTATTTCATTTATGATTGATTTGCCTATTTATACCGCTTGATGCTATGAAAAACGTATTGAAAGTGATCAGCGGTAAATTTTATACATTATTTATCTGGTTCCACCAACGTGAACTGAGAATTATTTATAAATTTACCAATATAAAAATAGCGTTTAGCGTTTACCGTAAGATTTACCGTACGTTGCAAAAACTCTCCAATACCTCGAGTATCTAGAGGATCCAGATTAAACTACTGTCATGCAATATTGTCTAGGGAGGATTTGAATTAAATTTTCCAAATATCTGTATAATTTGATACTTTGATACTGAGACAATATGTTAAGGTGAATATGACCGTAGGGTGGTAGATGAGGTGTAGCTTTGTTATTGACAAATACCAGCTTATTCATTATTTCCCAACGAGCAAATCCACCTAGGTATAGTTTCGAACCATCAAAAATCGTCTATATTTTTTCACTATCGAACCTTCACATGCAAACTCTCTCAGCTGCCCAGTTCTTGTATGCTAAGCAGTACTGTACTCACAGCGTGCCCCGCAGCAGGTTGGTGCCGTAGTCGTACAGGGAGGTTCTGTCATGGCTGAGGATGAGGGCACAGTCTCCGGGAGGGGGAGGTGCGTCCAGGTGGTCCAGAGGGGTGTACTGATCGGCCGCACTGGACACGCCAGCAGGCATAGCAGCCAGCCCCATACACCGGTCCTGGAATAAAAGAACAATATTGTTAATAGAGGAAAGTGTAATCATTAATAGCTGACTAATTATCAGTAATATATATCCTATAACATTAATTTTATTGTCCCTCGATGCGAGGAATTTACAGTAACGATTAAACTCCCGCTTTCAAAAGACCGGCTAGCCGCACCTACGGTTACATACTTTAGATACTCGAAAAAAAATCAGGATAACCATTCCTCACATAAAACTAAAAAGTGTATCACCTTAATATGGGAAGAGATTCTATTAAATTAATTAACTGTGAGAGCACAGTGATGAAAAACAGAAGATACCATCTTTGATTGGAGTTATTTTTCAATTGCTGATTACGTTCTTCTCTGTGATGTTTATATGGTTGAATCTTTGGAACTTCCTACTATTTCAAACGAGAAATTGATTCTCTCGAAAGAAAATTCATAAATCTGCTAAAAAGTGCGGCAATAGGCGATATGAATGTTTTACTAAGATTTCTGAGGAGTCCAACTGATTTACTAAATAATTCAGTGGTTGGTTGCTTCTCATCACGTAATCGCAACCCATCGCTCACCACGATCAATCGCCTCATCCTCCGCAACCTTCATCATTTGGTCCCATCCACAATACCAGCCATCACCCGCCCTCGACATTCGCCAGACATGGAGAGGACGCTCATGACTCGCTGTAACGAGGACGATTGTGGGACTCGGCAGCAAAACCAAATAAACGCAAATGACACAAGTAACCTATATTTTAATCCACGGAAATTTAGTTTTGGCGTAATTAAAAACTATTACCTGGCATCTTTTATAATTCTACATTTCAATTCGGTAGTATACACAGTAAACACAAGTAAAAAGTAGCAAAATCAATGTTGAATTTTGTGATAACTCTTAAAGAACCGATTCCGTCAACTTCCACACAATCCTGGCATCGTTTACTTTACTCGATCTCTCCCACCAACGTTGCCAACGATCGGCTAACCCTTTTAAGAGTTGCATCACTAGGTCGCATGCGGGAATCGAACCCGTGCAATCGTATACTCCCTGGCCAAGGTCAGGACTGGGGAAAATTGTTGTAATGTAATAGACAAGGGCTGTTTCATTACAACAGTTACAGCGGGTAAAAGGATGTAAAAATTAGCAGGACTGCAGAGAACATATAAACAAAGAAGGGCTGTTTCATTCCTTTGATGTTGGAAAATGCGCTTTTGAGTCAGGCCGGTGACGTAATCAATCTGATGTCCATAAGAATAACATGTACCAGCTGATCAGGCTAGTGACGTTTCTGGGTACTAGTTTTTACATCGTTTTACCCGCTAATGAAACAGCCCTTGTCTATTACATTCCAGCAGTTTTTCCCCAGTCCTGAAAATTAGGACCCAAAACGTCACTAGCCTGATCAGCTGGTACATGTTATTCTTATGGACATCAGATTGATTACGTCACCGGCCTGACTCAAAAGCGGCCATTTTCCAACATCAAAGTCCAACATCAAAGGAATGAAACAGCCCTTCTTTTGTTCATATGTTCTCCGCAGTCCTGGCCAAGGTGCTGACAGCCACAGCTTGCTAATAACAGATAAAACAATAAGTATCGCGAACACGTTAGTGCCTGCAAACATGAGCGCAGCAAAACCTACTGCATACACTTTTTTCAATCAAATTTCTTTAAAAAGTCTTAAAACATGTTAATTTTGTTATGTCTCGCATCATCCTCCGCAACCTTCGTCGTGCGGTTCCGTCCACAGTCCCAGTCATCTGCCGCCCTCGACATTCCGAGACATTGAGAGGATGCTCTTGACTGACTGGTGATGATTGCCCTCCACTTTGCCCGCGGCTCCGAGACCCGTCCCCCGTCGTTAAGGGCCGTCCCTCGGTTAGGCAATGCGAACACATTTGGAAGAGACCTTGGCAGATAGACGACCACCTTGTTAGGATCGTTATACCTCTCCAATTCATGTCGAGCCTTCCGTGAGAGACAGATTTGTTTATGTTTCATCCGTGTTCTTTATGATCGATTTAAGATAAAAGATAAATAAATTGTTATAATTCTGCACGAAATCAGCCTGTTTTTGTTCTCTCAATTGTACCAAAACAGTTTCTTTATTGTCCTAGGACTGAAAAATCAGGTGGAGAATTTTTTAGGTCCTAGTACTGAAAAGTCAGCTGTTTTCTATAGTAGTTTTCATCACTAGGAGCAAAAGTGGGTCTTTTGCTCCAAGTGATGAACAACCTTTTTTTTTTATCATAATGCGAAATTAGACTTTTGATCATTAAAAATATTAACTATAAAGTTGTATTTTCGAGGTTATATTTACAAAGCTAGTAATATGCAGTGTTTTACATTTATGTTATTTACAAACAATGTTTCTTTATAACGTTTGAATTTCAAAATTCTGATCCTCAACATTAATAAATGAATAATAATATACATAGCAAACAGCTGACTTTTCAGTCCTAGGACCTAAAAAATTCTCCAGATGATTTTTCAGTCCTAGGACCAAAAAGAATCGTTGAGAGAAACTACTTTTGCATTTAGATAAGTGTTTATAAGATATATTCTTTGACAATTTAGGATTAATAGACATGAGTGATATTAATTCTTTGAATTTAATAATGATTTATAACACTATCCCTTATCGAGATAAATACTCCACCGTAATGAAACTTAATGACAAATGCATGACACTTATTTGAAGTAGCTATACATAATCTCTGTTTCTAAAAAAAACATATAAGCTTTCAAAAACTGAAGACATAAACACTAGAGAATATTGACACTTTTTTATAATTATCACTCCTGTCATAAACATTTAGTTCATCCTTACAATTATTTGTGAAGTAAGCTAATAACACTTTTAATGCGATCTACTCCTCTTAAACCAAATTATATATATATACAACTAAATAAAAACCAATGGTCGGAAAGTTTAGTTTTTCATACTGAATTAACTCCAATTTTAATGACAAGTAAAGTCATATAGGAATATGCCTAAATCCATCTTTAGAAATAATTACCTACTCTAAGTTTGATATTCATTTAGAACTGCTCATAACAAACATGATAGATTTTAAAATGAGTTAACTTATAAAGCCTTTAAATCAATAAACTCTGTACAAAAATAATTAGTTGGGATGACTTGGAACTCCAGATGTAGGATTCGGCTGAGTGACCGATCTCCTATCACAAGTCACCCGGGCTTCCTGAAGCCTTGAGGTGACATAATCCAGTGACTCGCATTTCCAGGAAGTCACGGCTGTCCTGGAGTGTTATCACTCGTTCCTTGAGTGGCAGTCGGCCCGCGTCTCTTATCACTCCCGCATATCTGCACTTTCTCGCAGCGCCCTCTACACGCCGCGAAGGAGCTAATCAGTTATACTTGGTTGCTAAACCCCATGATACGGCGATCGGTCACGTTTAGCTGGAGATCGTTGTCGAGGGAGATTGATTAAGTTTGGAGTCGACTGCGAAAAGAAGGGGCAATTTTTATTGACGTTCGGTAGTCCAGGATTATTAATCAAAGTAGTAAAGCAACGCACAAGATACGTTGACGTGAGCCGCAACCATTCATCCAAATTACGTCTCAACCCGGACCTTACTTGTGATTTCTGTAACTATTCAAGAGTAGATAATTTAATACAAAAAGAAATTTAGATATGAAATTAAATATGTCACCGAAGTTTTAATTTAATATGTGCATGAAAAAGGTTCAATAGGAATGCCGTCAAAGATGGTCTAAAAAGACAAGCTTGTCCCCTTGTAAAAGTCATTCACCGCCTAAGTTTTAATAAGTTTAGCCACGGCGTCAGATGTCAAGCTTGGGACGTTTATAATCGGTCACGTTTAGGCGAGTGCGTCAAGCGACAAAATTGGACGATTCTTTAATGGTACAAGTTTGAAACCTGGAGCACCCTGGCTTTCTAAATATTGACCGAAAAATCGTTAGGTTTGTTTCAACTTTGGTTCAATACCACAAATATTGAAACTTATAATAATAAATAAAAACTAAAAACTATAGAAGGTATAAAAACTCATTATTTCCGTAACTGGGAAATGAAATCAAAGACCTGGAAGTCGGTACGGTATATGTGAAGGTTTAAAGTTGATGTTAAAGCGTGCTAGAATTTGTAACTCGCGCGAGGTAGCTCTCAACAAATCCTTTAGCGAGTCGACTGTTTCGAAGTTATGGTTCCTTTGTGTTTGAGTATAAAATCTGACTTGGTAATGCAGCCCGATTGAGATATCCATTCAGTCACTGTTAACATCGGCTGCAGCTTGCAGCACTGTGGGCGAAAACGTCCTTTTGTTCAAACCAAGCGTGTTGCAATTACCGGCTCGTTTCTCTTATCAATGAGTTTTATTCATTATTCATAAATATAATTGTAATATTAAGAAGATCAGAGATTTCTAAATGTTCCCAACTCCTAAGGTTCCTAACTCTATTTCATTATTAATAGATTTAATGTTTTGGTTCTATTTAAATTTACATTGATTTTAACACATAGTACCAGGGGGACCGAGCTTAAGCTCGGTAAAATAATTAATTTCGTTCCCACGCAAAGCTCGTTTGCTCCGCTCTCTCACCCTCTTCCTTTTTCAAGACGAGCTCGTTCGCTTCGCTCACTCGCCAGGCCGAAGGGTGCTGGTATAATTTTCCTAAGCTACAGGTTAAAGATGTAATACATTGGTTTATATCCACAAATATCAGCAGATTTTTGTTAAATTTAAAAACCTCCATAAGGATAACATGGGATCTTTCCCACCGGATTTTTCCCAGCTATGGGACCAACGCCAATCGATTCCTGGTGGCTAAAACCCCCATATTCAATAAAAAAAATACAAAAATCCTTGGAGCGAAAAAAAGTTTGCCCGTACAAACGGAGCTTATTTTAGAGTATAAGATAATATGTACTTTAATATAGTTTGTTAACAACCCGACGCATCAAACCAAATTAAAAGATATATTTCAAATCAAATTTGAAATCCCAGAGTACATAAACTAGTACGAAATTTACATAAACTTATTGTCTAAGATAAAACAGCACGAATTTGAAAATGTTCACTTAGCTGGACTTTCATTAACTTTCACTACTGGGGGATCATTCGAGGAGGCGTGGAGGGGGTCACGCGTAAAACATCGTAAATAACCAAACGTGCGTGAAAACTGGCATAAATAACTAGAGGGCAGCGTCAGCGTCGCGGCGACACGCTACGTGCGGCGAACAGCGGCAAAACATCGCTCAGTGGCTAATGGAGGATGTCTCGGAACCTGTGCCGACTTTGTCCTGTAGGTAACAAACCTGGAGACCCAACCGTCCTGGAAAGATCTAATAGTTTTTTAATTTGTAAACGAATGACAATGAGATTTCGTGAGTTAATGATTTTCATAAAAACTTCTTTCACATGTTGGTATGAGTCATTTTACAATTCTTAGGGACGACACATTGAAGAAGTCTTGAAAATCTTTAATGTAATCATCATTGTATATGATTAATGCGCAAACACGAGCTTGAAAAGATGACTGCGTCAAAAATGGCAGGTGAAGATCTTTTATTTTATGTAAATTAACATTGCTTACTTTTAAAATTTTTAAGACTTCCTCAATGGGTCCGTCCCCACTGAAGTATTAAATGTCAAATATTAGCCCCATATAATAAATCTAAAACTTAGTTGAAGAAAGGGCAGAAGTCATAATGTTTAATATCATCATGAACTTTATTTTTGTTAATATTAAAGATAATAACAAAAAATGCGAACAGAAAACCCTACAGTACCAGTTTTATAAAAACAAACAGTTTTGATCAACAAAAATTATATCAATCCCTTTATACATTGTGTTAAAAAAGAATCATCCGATTTTATAGGTTTATAATTTCAAAACTAATGATCATATGGACTTTAAGTTATTAAATATTCAAGGATAGTTAATAAAGTTTTTTACGTACTATTTACAGGTGCTCGATAAGGCCCTTTTTACAAACCCACACTTAACAGAGAGTTTTTAAATGGTAGGCTTCCTCAAAGATGGATCGGCCGTACTAGACCTAACGATTCCGCGTACAATATTGGCCGCTAAATCACCGGACCTTACTGATTATGATTTCTTTTGTAAATACACCCTGGAAGGGGGTTGTTAAGGTCACTGTTTATATGCCTCCCATTCCAACAACGTTGGTTAACCTGAAGAACCGCATTAGAGCAGCCATCGAATCAATCACTCAAAAAACATGCTATCTAAGATGTGGGACGAATTAGAGTATCGCCTCCCTAGACATACGTTGTGCATCTAAAGGGGACCCTATTAAGCACCTGTAATTGAAAATTCATAATTTCTAAAATTTTTCTTGCTGTTCCTTGTCGTCCTTGTTGTTTTTATTTTTATTTTTTATTCCGGATAGATTGTCGATTTAAGATTTTTTTACATGGTTTTTTACATGGCATTTATATAGGCAAAGGATCACCCCTCAGCGTATATATGTGATCACTAGTGACTACTAAACGCAAACATAGGCTTGTTAGACCACCATCAATTTACCACCACACCTAAACTCCTTTACAAATAAGTATACGGCACACTGCAAACCATATTTAAACTGTATAATAGCCACCACTGAACCTGAAAGATATCAACTCTAATGAGTTCAGATAAGGTCAATCGCGCCTACATCGCCATTATTATGAAGCGCGACGCTTTCTACTTAATTGTACCATAGAAGTTAACCTATGAGCGAAATTACAACCCGTCTTGGTGGTACATACTCATTATGGGGCTTATAGTGACGTAAGGCGATAAAACTAGATGCTTGTCTGCACTTATTGTAATAATTTGCCTCAGAGATAGGAGGATATTATCATGCAGCTGCACAATAACTAAATGTCATCAGTGCATAATGAAACTTTATTGACTCTAGATTAAATAGTAGTTGAGTAGTTCATACTTGTTGGAGTTCCGATCAATTCTTAGATTCTTTTAGTTTATCTTGAAAACCTGTAAAAGCCGGCAACTATTGTGGGATTTCTCTTGCGACAGACTCCAAAAGATACTGTATATGGCATTTCAGTGACATTGAAGATGTGACTCAGGTGAATTATTCGACATTCCAGCTCCATCACCCTGCCCTGACCGGAGGTTCTCCAGTGACCTTCCACTATTAGCTTTTCAAATTCTCGAGACGCTCAAATCATTGATTATCATTATCATCCTTTCATCAGGTTGTATGCACTGTTGTGACAAAAATTGCAACACGTATTCTTGTTGAGAAATGCTCTTAATGATTTTCAAGATTAATATGACTATCCTAGTCTCTTCACCTCTATTTAAGATACGAATGCTTTCTAGGCATATTTTAAGACGAATGCGACTATAATGTGTATATAATACCTAGTGTAGCGTTGTCATCAGTCCACAACTTTCAGCAATAGATTTAAAAGATAAAGAATAATAATTTGTTACGTGAACATTTATTTGGACCATGCATAATTACGACAAAAGTATCTCTTGCTAAGTTGCATTATGGCTTTGAAGGGTTACAGAGATCGCCTTTGAACCCAAAGGGTGTCGATTCAACAGTCAAAATTAAGCTATTAAATTCATGATCCTGACAAATAAGCCAGCTGGTCCTTGTTACTAACTAAGCTACACCTCATCTGATCCATCACGCTCATCATCATTACCCTTCCTTCAGTCATATTCACCTTAAAATACCCATAGATTGCGTTAGTGGCTTAATATTAATCAAGTATTAAATATGCAGGCCAAAAATTAAACTTCAGAGATTTGGTGTACTTTAATAACACCCCGGTAAACAAAGCATGCATGACCTTGAACCCAAATGTAGAAAGATTTCAGTTTTTCAATCAGATAAAATAATCTGCCTGCCTTACGCATCATTTCCAGTCTTCATAGTACAAATAAACCCCACCTTACTTGGATTGACTGATGTTCAACCCAACCCACTCAAACTCTTTGATTTACTTGTCAAAATGATCACACGGAAGAACCAACAGATGACAGAACCATCCACCCCATCAGAAGACCCATTCTTGCCGCTCCTCTCTTGCCCAGTCTTTCCCGAGTCAGTACACTTTTATAGCTTACACCTTCCCGGGCCTCCGTTCCTCCGATTGCTGTCCGTCTGTTTGTGGAGTGGCAGCCTATAATTAGCGACGCCCAGGCACGTGGACGAGGCTTTCCCCTCGCTGTCACGTCACGTCGTCTCGTCGAGGAGGAACCTCTTCACCGCTATGACTGGCCTTTCCCAGAGAGCTACTCCAGATGAAAGTATTGGGAAAGTTCAATTGTTGGAAGTGCTAGGTAAATAAACTCTCGAGTAGGCTCATAGAGTCCTTAGATAAGATTCAAGCTTTCCATCGGTGATCATCATTCTTTAAGGGTTGGTATGAGATTTAGGTATACGGTGAATGAGGTATAACGGTGAGTATACGGTATAGAAGAAAGATAGTGCTGCAGAAGGGGTGTCAATGATATCAGATCAACTAGGACTTGCACGATTTTAGTTAGGACTTCTCTGTAGTTTTATCAGTGCCATTCTCCTTTACTGTAGCGGCTCATCATCTTATCTTGTATAAAACGATTAATTCGATAATCTATGTAGATGGGACAGAGTAAGATAAAAAAGGCTACTAACCTCTTGAAATTTGTATGAAATGCAGAATAAGATAATACTAAGTATATCATAAGTGTATTAGTAAGAAACTGATTAGTAAACGTTGTCGTTCATTAGGAGAAAGAAAGTCAAAATATAAGCACCAGTCTGAAAGCACATTATAAAACAATATTATTTTTGCATGCCAATAATACTTTTTTTGTTTTAGATTCGGCGAAAAATACGTGATAGTCAATTTAGAAGTTCAACAACGCATGTTCTAAATTTTTAAAGGCAGTCTTTTACAGGCGGCCCAAAACCAGTGATTGTGTAACTACTGAGTTGTTTCTTTTGGAACAAACTCAAAAACCCAAATTGAAGCATAAATCTCGGTGGCTTTGAAGTGGTGTCTGAGGTGATGTATTCAGCTCTCCAGCTCCATCGCCACGCCCTGGCTGGAGGGACTCCAGTGGCTTAGTGAGTAGATAGAAAAAGCCACTTTCAAAACCGGCCACGTGCCGCCGGAAGCCATGTTCCGGGGCAGGTGTCTTCCGGTCGAATATTAAATGAGGTTGGGGGAGGTGGGGTGAGGGTTTGAAGTAGATTTGCGCATAAATTAAAAGTTGGTTCAAAACTGAAATTCAACAATTGGTGGTTGAACTAAATTTGCGCATAAATTAACCGGGGTTGAATTAAAACTTCGCATAAAATATTGGTTAGTTCAAAACTGAAATTCAACAACTGGGGGGTTGAACTAAATTCGCGCATAAATTAAAAGTTGGTTCAAAACTGAAATTCAACAATTGGGAGTTGAACTAAATTTGCGCATAAATTAAAAGTAAGTTCAAAACTGAAATTCAACAACTGGGAGTTGAACTAAATTTGCGCATAAATTAACCGGGGTTGAAGTAAAACTTCGCATAAATTAAAAATTAGTTCAAAATTGTAATTCGACGGTGTTAATAAAAACTCTAATAGTTGAACGAAAATAAAAGTCAGTTCAAACATAGCGCAGTCATAACAAGAGAGAGAGAGAAGGTAGATAGAAGTGTTAAGTTCCGCGGATAGAACGAGAATGAAGAATGAAACATGACGCGTCGAAATATATGCGTGACTGTAGATGTCAGTTAATGGGGGGTCTAGAGCTTCCGGCCTGTCGGATGGTGAATTAATCAATGGGGGGAGTGGAGATGGCGCTCGGTTGAACTAAAATTGCGCATAAATTATAAGTTGGTACAAAACTGAAATTCAACTTGATAATGTGGGGTACGGAAATTATGTCGGGGTTGAATTAAAACTTCGCATAAATTAAAAGTTAGTTCATGTTAGCTGAAGAGTGTACAGGAGAATGAAACAGGAACTGTCGTGAGCGCGCTTATATAAAGAAGGGTGGGGGTAAAATATGAAAACCTGCTGAACACAGTCGATAGGTGTAACAAGTTCGAAGTTGTGGAAACGTAACATCGAACGCAAAATGTTGTGAATAACACCATCGTCAACGCTAACTTGCAAAGTTCTAGCAGAGTATAAAGGGTTAAAACTTAATTTCTTCCTTACTTTTGTTAAATTAGTTTTAATCTTTGAAACAGAAGGTTTGGAATTACTTCGTAATATATGTTGTGTCCGCAAAAGTTTCAATTTCAAACATTGCGTATCCATCACAAGAAGTATATCAGATGTGTAGAAGTCAGAACAAGACAGATGAATGAGATATAACGTCGAGCACGCGAAGGTGATTCAAACAGGACGACATGTGCTAATGTAAATGAAACTCCAGGTTAGTAGCAATTAGACTTGTATAATGAAGTTGGCGAAACGTATATGTAATGAGTAGGAAGGATGCGAACAACACAAATGCGAGTTAATTAATGGTCGCGGTGCGATGAACAATCTTCTTTTATAACGGTTATCGCGTGAGAAGATCGGTTCCGCATGAGCGCCCAAGTGGAACCTCCCGTGTTCACTCAAGCGGAACCCCCCCCCCCCCCGGTGACTAATCAAGCGGACCCCCCCCCCCTCATAAAAAATGGAGATTAAAATCCCCCCCCCCCCCGGTGGTCACTCAAGCGGAACCCCGCCGGGTCGATGACCGGTCAATGGCCGGTCACGACCGGTTGCTAACCCCATCTAATTACCACACTTCACATCCCATGCCAGCCATGAACTACTATTGTTTGAATGAAACAGAATTAAACATGGCAGCCACCATGGAAAATTCTAACCTCAAACCTTGGTTTTACGTCACTGCGCATGCGCCGCTCCCACTCCTTCGTTTCATTTTTATACTGCTATAACTTGTACTGGAGTGAGCCAACTTCACGCTACGGCGCCTAGTCATGTATTACTCACTTTAGCGCTACTGTGAATGCGCCTAGTCTGTATTACTCACTTTAGCGCTGCTGCGAATGCAACGAGTTCTCCGGATCGGAATCACTCCTCGCTATTGCGCATGCGCCGAGTCCTGTATTACTCAATTTAGCTCTACTGTGCACGGAAAGTTCTAACCTCAAACCTTGGATTTTACGTCGCTGCGCATGCGCCACCCCCACTCCTTCGTTTCATTTTTATACTGCTGCGAACTGGAGTGGATTGAAGACCGTACTGGAGTGAAACAATTTCCCCACCACTGCATTAAGTACCCCCACCACTCGAAAACCCGAGGAGCGATACGAGCCCGATTTTCGCGTCAGTCGTCAACGAGTTTTCATAGCGAAAAGTCGTTGGCGACTCGGTAAGAGGTTCAAATATATAGTAGGCCTATATATATTTGAACTTCTTATACTACGTTGCGTTCTTTAATGCAATGTGGTATGTGTGTGTGTGTGTGTGTGTTAATATTAGTTGTAAGTTGCACTTAATTTAAGAATTAATTTGCGCATTGCGATGTTAGTTATAAGTTGTGTTTAGCGTTAAGGTGTATTAATTTTAAGAATAATGATGGTATTTGGTTGTGTTGAATTATTTGATATTTAATAATGATGTGTTGTTAGTTTTAAGTGTTGGTATTAATAATTAATGTTGTTGTTTTGCCTTTCAGCTAGATGATAGGGGGGTAGATTAACTGTAAATTCAGAAGTTCTGTTGAACTTCACTTAGAAGGGGTGGGACATCCGCACTAGCGGACTAGGTTTTTGAATTTTGTTTAGGAATATGATGGGTGGGATTAGCTTGGGTGGGTGTTAGAGTTGCGTGTCTGCATCAGCTGTTCCAGTTTCCCTTGTAATTAGTGGTTACGCTTTAATGCGGGCCGGGACGTTACGCTTTGATGCGGACGGACCAAACAAAATTGCGTCGATGTCCCTCGCAGAACGTAACTAGTGGGTTGGGAGTGGGAACCTTTAGGCAAACAGGGTGGTGGGAACAGTTACTACTGTTCCCATCACCTTGGTTCTTTATAAGTCTTAAATGACCTTGACCCACTTTCGGAAGGGTCAATGACCGACCCCCCCCCCCGGTTCACTCAAGCGGAACCCCCCCCCCCCGGTGTTCACTCAAGCGGAACCCCCCCCCCCCGGAAAATTAAAATGCCTATAATTCGATAATGGATTAACGGATTAGGACAAGCGATACATCATTGAAAAGGTCTATGTAAGACGAACATTTTAGTCAAAGAAGAATTTAGTTATCTTATTTTAGTCAAAAGTTATGCGAATTATTTGAAATAAATACCCCCTCTCTTTCCTTCCCTCCCACCTTCCCCCACTTAACGGTTGTTAACCCTTCTCATTAGCATACCGTTATAAAAGACGCATCGACCACGGCTAACATTTCATTCTGATTCCAGACGTTGCGCTGCGAACTGCGAATAGAACTACCACGATGTCATCCCTGCCGACTACAACTTCCACTACAGCCTGCTCTTCTATTACAAGTTCAACTTCTACTTCTACTACGGCTTCAACTCCAGTCAAGAAAACTCTTCGCTTGAAAAATGCTCCCGACTGGTATAAGTGCAAGCTAGAGCGTTGTGTTTCTCCTCCATTATTTTTAACACTCTAAGTCTCGTGATCTACTTTTCTGAGGCCGTTGTACAGTTATATGACCTCTCCGACTTGCATTGTTTGCCGGTGTAGCTTCATATAGCGTGCAAAGAATGGTTCCTAATGAAATCTCATCAGCATTCAAAGACAGAGACAGTTGTTTTGCAAGTTAATTAGTCTTGAAATAATGAAGTAGGAAACGTATATGTAATGAGTAGGAAAGATATGAACACCGCGAATGCGAGTTAATTAGTGGTTGCGGCGCGATGAACATTTGCCTTCATTATCACATAACGACTATCTCGTGAGAAGATCGGTTCCGCATGAGCGCCCAAGTGGAACCTCCCGTGTTCACTCAAGCGGAACCCCCCCCCCCCCCCGTGTTCACTCAAGCGGAACCCCCCCCCCCCCCCGTGTTCACTCAAGCGGAACCCCCCCCCCAGAAAATTAAAATGGCTATATCTCGATAATGGTTTAATCGATTACGACAAGCGATACATCATTGAAAACGTCTATGTAAGACGAACATTTTAGTAAAAGAAGAATTTGGTTATCTTATTTGAGTCAAAAGTTATGCAAATTATTTAAAATAGATACCCCCTCTTCTTCCTTTCAACCCACCTCCCGGATCAATAATCGGTCACGGCCAGCTGTTACCCCTCTCATTAGCATACCGTTATAAAAGCGGAGCAAGCGTTGTTCACTCCTCATTCCGCTTCTACACGCCACTCTTGTTGTTTCGTCTCTGCTCTTTACAATATTACTTGCTTTAAAAATGCCTCCTCATCTTAGTGAAAATTTCACTTCTTCCGAAATTTCTGATGTTTTTGAACAACCTGAAGACACTTTAAATAACGACAGTGAAACTGAAGATGATGATGAAGATGATTATTATAGCGTTAAAATTAGTGAAGAACTGAAAGTTATAGCAATTGATCCACAATTCCCATTCGATACAATAGAAAAATTCATGTCTGAAGCTCATAAATGGTTGGATTCAGGATCTTACGTACGAATCGGCTCTTTTATATTGTATGATGATTGTAATTCTTTTCTTGTAACACCAAATGATAGAGACCGCATGCTGCAGTGGGCTCAAACAATGAAGGAGTGCTACGAACAAGGTGTGGATATTGGCGGCTATTTTACAGCGCAAGTGGTTTAATAACCAAATTACCCTTCCCCCACCTTACACCTTATCCCTTCCCAATCCTTATTCCTTCCCCCTCCCCATTTTTAAAACTCATAAAAGGCGGGCTATGAACCTCCAGGTTTCTAGTCTGTACTTGCACCTTGTGCCGTCAAGATGCTTACCACTTTGTCTTTTAATAGTATTACAGGCACTGAGCGGAAATTCTATAGAAAATTTTGTTCTCTACTTGATAAACCGCAAAAACTACCTCCAAATACTTTCACCTACAAGCTACCTCTTATGGACAAGGATGATGTAAGCAAAATACCATTAGTTCAAGCGAAATTTCTGGAAGAAAAAAATCTTGTTTATGTAAGAGAAGTGTATCATAATGAATATTCAAAAAGATTGGCTTACGAATTCATTAAGGAACATGCAGGACGTGAAAAAGAACAGTATCCAGGACCATTTTATTTATATCTTTTTGAGAATGGAGCTAGTGTAACGGTAGAAATAAGTATCAAATTAATGTAATTCTTCCTATCAAATTTGTGGGGTAAGGGTTTGAAGTAGATTTGCGCATAAATTAAAAGTTAGTTCAAAACTGAAATTCAACAATAATTGTTGGTCGAACTAAATTTGCGCATAAATTAACCGGGGTTGAATTAAAAGTTCGCATATCTTCCTATCAAGTTTATGAAGTTAGAATTTTGTTTTGCTGTAAAGTTATTGAAATAGGATTTGTACAAGGAAAATTCATATTGAAATACATGTTGTAATTTAGTCGTAGAGATGTGTACTGTACGAAAGCTGGATTTATAGTGAGTCGGCGCGACAAATGAACTTGTATTTATGCAGATTGTTAAAATGGAATAAAGAGATGATAGTAGAAAAACGCTCGAAGTAGAAAGTGTGAATAATGTTATATAAAGAAATAATAGTTAAACAAGGAAAATATTGAAAATTAAAACTGGTATTAAAAAATATGAACGGACAATCAATTTTGTAGAAGGTTAATATTTTGTTGAAAACGTTTGATTTTCTTGGATAGTGAAGAAGAAGAAGATGAAATAGTGGTAGGGGAACCGTTATAAAAGGAGGATTGTGAGAGCCCATTTCATTTCTCTGCGAAACTTCGAAGAGTAAACATCTCAACATGTATCATTGCGATAAATGTTCGGAATCGTTTCACGATGAAATTCTATTAGACTGTCATAAAGAACTAATTCACAACAACGCAGAAGAAAAACAAGAAGAACAAGAAGAACAAGAAGAACAAGAAGAACAAGAAGAACAAGAAGAACAAGATGAAATATCAGCAACATCTTCAACTACTTTACCGAATCTACAAGTATTTGCTTTACCCGGTAAAGTAGTAATGCATCATAAGATTCAAAATGAAAACTTGAACTTAGAAGAATTTATTAGAGAAGCAAAACCAATCGTAAGTAAAACTTTAAAAGAAGAATTGAAAAGATTGAACTTTCTTAAATTTGGTTTACTACTAGAAGCTATGTTTATAAATGTACAAGAAGAATTATCACCAAGAGGATTCATAACAAAAAACCGAACCATCATGGAAAGTTAGTAGAGAACTGTATAGAAGAAATATTAACAAAAATTCAGGAACACGAAGGAAGAGGATCTGGATGGAGTCTTACAAGCATTGAATTATTAGATATAAAAGTACACAAACATGGTTATGGATTAATGGGATCTAGTTATATTCCTTTGCCACAAAGAATCAAGGATACAAGATCGTGTATTAATGTGAAAAATCAAGATAACGAATGTTTTCGATATGCTATGACATCTAAGTTTGTACCAAATCATTTCGATACACCTAACCAACACTATGAAAATCAAAGACATAGGTACAATTTTCAAGGAATTACTTACCCTGTATCACTAGGAGATATATCAAAATTTGAGAAGAAAAATCCCGGTACGTCTATCAATGTTTTTGCATTAGATAGTTCAAACAAAGTGTATCCTTTACGTATTGCAAAAGAAGAGCTACCAGATCATACGGATTTACTACTACTAACGCGAGGAGATGTGTCTCACTATGTGTACATAAAGAAATTCGACTCACTTGTTAATAAGCAGCTTTCTAAAGATCGACACAGAAAGTTAATTTGCAAGAGATGTTTCAATTTTAAACGAGATGGACTACACGGAAGAGAATGGTTACAAGAGCACAAAAGACTATGTAACAATAATTATGAAGCAAAGATTAATTTACCTTCGGAAAACAGAGCATTCGTTACATTTCAAAAGGTTTATCATCAATACCGTATCCCTTTAGTTGTGTATGCGGACTTTGAATCAACACTTGTTCCAGTTGAAGATGAAAATTGTGAAGCAAGAAAAAGTGTCAAGTATCAAATGCACAAACCAAACAGTTTTTGTTTAATGGTTAAATCAACATTATCAGAAGAACATTTGAACAAATATGGATTAACTTCAGAACCTCTAGTATATCGTGGTGAAAATGCGGAAAAAATATTTCTTGATCACCTATATTCAATAGCTGGAAATACACAAAGATTATATACAAATATTGTACCAATGAAACCGATGGACGAAGAAGAAGAAATTCAACATGAAAATGCGACTCACTGTTTCTTGTGCAAAAATGATTTTACTATTGAGAATTATAAAGTTAAAGATCACGATCACCTCACAGGTTATTACAGGGGTGCTGCTTGTAATAAATGCAACTTGAGCTATCGTTTACCACTATTTATCCCTGTGGTTCTGCATAATCTTAGTGGGTACGACGCTCATTTTATAATACCTGAACTAGGAAGAGACGACGGTAAAATCGATGTGTTAGCTGAAACTTCAGAAAAGTTCATAAGTTTTTCCAAAGAAGTTGGAAACGTCAAACTAAGATTCTTGGACTCCTACCGATTTTTGCCGTCGAGTTTGTCCAAACTTTCTGAAAACCTAAGGAAACAAGATTTAATCGAAACAAAGAAGATTGTAAACAGCGACAAACTGGATCTGGTACTTCGAAAAGGTGTTTTCCCATATGATTACATAGACAGTTTAGAAAGATTTAATGAAACATCACTACCTCCAAAAGAAGAATTTAAAAGTAAACTGTACGACATGGATATATCTCAAGATGATTATGATCACGCATGCAAAGTATGGAACGAATTAGGATTTAGAACATTGGGAGAATATTCAGATTTTTATGTTAAATTAGATGTGACTTTATTATGTGATGTGATGGAAGAATTTAGAAATACGTGTTTTGCGGCATATGGATTGGACCCTCTTCATTCGTACACTTCGCCTGGACTAGCGTGGCAAGCCATGTTGAAAGAAACAAATTGTAAAATACAACTTCTTACAGATATAGATATGGTTTTGATGTTAGAGTCAGGAGTTCGAGGAGGATTGACGCAAAGTGTAACACGTCATGTCAGGGCAAACAACAAGTATTTGCCCGATTATGATGCATCAAAACCAACAACATTCCTGGGTTATTTTGATGCAAATAACTTATACGGATGGGCAATGTCGAATCCCCTTCCATATGATAATTTCAAATGGATAGACCCAGAATCAATTGGAAACATAATGGATATACCGAAATATGGAGAAACTGGTTACATATTTGACGTCGATTTTGAATATCCCGAACATCTTCACGACGAACATTATGATTTACCACTTCTTCCGAAGACCGAAATTTCTCCAACTGGAAGATGGCCAAAATTATTGATGACTTTAACCAACAAGTCTCGGTATGTTTTACACTACTGGATGATACAACAGGCCTTAGACTTGGGATTAAGAATTACAAAAATTAATCGAGTACTACAATTCTCTCAATCTTGTTGGTTAAAACCGTACATTGACAACAACACAAAAAGAAGAGCCGGCGCTACATCAAGTTTTCAAAAAGATTTCTTCAAACTAATGAACAACGCAATATTTGGCAAGACTTTGGAAAACAAAAGGAAACATAAGGATATCAAATTGGTAACTGATCCAGTAAAATTACAGAAACTAGTGCAACAACCAAACTTTGGTTCATCTGTAATTATTAATGAAAATCTAGTTGTTATTTCCATGAACAAGAAGTCAGTTCTAATGGATCGTCCTTTGTATCTAGGAATGTCAATCTTGGATATTTCCAAAACTCACATGTACGAGTTTCATTATAAGAAGATGGTTAACTATTATGGAAGAGAGAACATTGGTATTGCATATATGGATACGGATGCACTAATTTACTGGATTAAAACAAATGACATGTACGAAGATCTACGCACTTTTATGTATAAAGATGATTTCGACTTTTCCGATTATCCCAAGGATCATCCAAATTACGACTACGACAGAAACAAGAAAGTATTGGGAAAATTTAAAGATGAAACAAATGGTGTGCCGATGATGGAAATTGTAGCATTAATGTCCAAACTATATTCATTTCAACTGTACATAAGCGAAAGGAATCAACATCAAGTCACGAAAAAGGCCAAAGGAATAAAAACCTCTTTCCTGAAGAAGAACGTACAGTTTGAACATTATAAAAGATGTTTGTTTGAAAATGTTGAAACAACTGCAACGTTCAACACTATTAGAAGTTATAATCATCAACTCTTTAGTGTCAAACAAACAAAGTGGGCATTAAGCTACAAAGATGACAAGCGCCATATTTTAGAAGATAAAATTAATACTTTACCGTTCGGCCACTACTCCCTGAACCCTATCGACCAGTAAACCTATTCTTCGTCCTCTACCTTCTTCCTTTTTTTCCTTTCCGTAAAGAAGAGGGGACATGGCAAGCCCAATGCCATGTTCCCTCTTTTTTACACTAATATGATATGGCCTTGACCTATATTCAAACTATATAAAAGAGAATGAACTGTTGTACGGATCAGTATTTTTACAAGCGATGTGCAAGCAACATCTGAAGATGGAAAGTGTGAAGGACAAGATTGTAAATGAACTACATAAACCAGCAAGAAGAAGATTTCCAAGAAGAAGTACAATCATTAAAGGAATGAATGATCTTTACCAAGCTGATCTCATTGAAATGATACCGCACAGTAAATTAAACAAAGGTTTCAAATATATTTTAACAATTATAGACTGTTTTACTAAAATAGCTGACGCTGTACCATTGAAGGATAAGACTGGTAAAAGTGTTACAAAAGCTATGGAAACAACGATACAAAGAAATAAATTCAAAATCAAACATCTACAGACCGATGACGGAAAAGAATATTTTAATAAAGACTTTGGAGCTTTGATGAAGAAATATCAAATAAATCATTATTCTACAAATTCTGAAGTTAAAGCTTCAATGATTGAAAGGTTCAATAGAACATTGAAAGGAGCGATGTACAAACAATTTTCAAAACGAGGATCATACGTGTGGTATGACATATTACCACAACTTATAAAAGAGTATAACAACAAATATCATCGTACCATCGGAATGAAACCTATCCAAGTAAACAGCGCTAATGCTAAGGTTGTATTACAACGCATCAGAAATAATACAACACCTAAATTGGAAAAGTTGCAACCAAAAAAGTTTAAAGTCAACGATAAAGTTCGTATAAGCAAATACAAAGGTGTATTTAGTAAAAGATATCTACCAAATTGGACTAATGAAGTATTTACAGTTTATAAAGTGCAACCAACTATACCTGAAACCTACTTATTAAAGGATAACAAGGGTGAATTACTTCAAGGTGGATTCTACGGACATGAATTGTTGAAATCAACAGTCGGTGATGTATATCTTGTTGAGAAGGTTTTACAAAGGAAAAAGGATATGGTTAAAGTCCGGTGGTTAGGATTCGATAAAAGTGAAGACTCTTGGATTCCTTCAAAAGACCTGGTATAGTAACTTAATAGCTCATTGTGTGTTTAACCTTGACACAAGATGGAGATTGTACAACAAAAAGATCGATTTAATATCAATAATATTGATGAATTGACGGTTGACAATGATAAGTTAAATCATGGTAAACATGGTGAATTACTACCAAATACAATAAGATGTTTAATAACTGGTCCTTCAAATTGTGGAAAAACAAATGTTGTTTTTAACCTTATAACTAATCCTAAAGGATTGCGCTTTAACAATATATACATTTTTTCAAAATCATTGCAACAACCAAAATATCAATTATTGGATAAAGTACTTGCAAGTGTACCTGAAGTAAATTTCTACAAGTTTAATGCCAGTGAAACAATTATGCAACCAAATGAAGCAAAACCATTTTCTATTTTTATTTTTGACGATGTGTCTTGTGAAAATCACGACACTATAAGGAATTACTTCGCTATGGGAAGACATCATAATATCGATAGCATTTATATTGGTCAAACATACAGTAAGATTCCAAAACAACTCATAAGAGACAATGCAAATATGTTGATCATCTTCAAGCAAGATGAAACAAATTTAAAGCATATATACAATGATCATGTAAATGCGGATATGCCATTTGAGAAATTTAAAGAAATGTGTGGCAAAGCATGGAATGAGAAATATGGCTTTCTCGTTATTATGAAGGAAGAAGATATTAAAAATGGTAGATATCGTATAGGGTTGGATAAATTTGTATTTATGCGTTGAACTACCGATGCTACATCTAGTTACACGTTGAACTTCACAGTGTAAACATGGTGAATCAAGAAAAACTATTAAAAGAAATAAAATCACTCAGTGATTCTATTAGGATGAAGAATCGTGCATTGAGGATGGGTTTAAGTGAAAGAGAAGAATTTCTAGAGACTACATTTAAACCTATTACGGAACCTTTAAAACAGATATCAGAAACTATTGGTAAACCTCGTTATGAAGGAGATGTTTTACTACCAATTTCTAAACAAGAAGTACAAGCATTAAAAAAAGAAGAAGATGATGATTCATATACAAGTGCTAGTGAGCAAGAAGAAACAAAAGAAGAAGAAGAACCAATTGTTGAAAAGGAAGAAGAACAGCCAATACCTGAAGCTGAACAATCTATTCCAAATTTAACTCAATTGAGTAGCGATATATTACAACATGGACCTCTTGGAAGAAAATATATAATGAAAATGCTACATGACATGAAATCAAACCCGAATTTGAGTAGATCACACGTATATGGAGCAAGAATTGATGGGAATGAATTAAAGATCGGCGATTCAAAGCTTGAAATAACACAAGACGATTACATCATTATTGGTGAGCATAAATATAAAGGAACAAAAGGACTTTATGAATTAATTTTTAAAAACATACCACTAAGATATTCATCCAAAGATTTAAGTGTTTTTAAGGAAATTCTACAAAATACTAACGCTCATAAAAGAAACTACTTAAAGGATGCAATGATTAATCGTTCACGTGCAACAAAATATAACATTGTTATAAAAAAGTTGTTTCCTCCACGAAAATTGCCAACATTACGTACTGCACCAGCGGTGAGACAACCACTGAAAAGAAAATCTTTATCACTTATGGATTTATCACTTCTTGAACAACATGGTAAAAAGAGTAAAGGAGATACTTCAACATCTGGCAAAGGATTGATGAAAAATCTATACAATACGAATGTGATTTACTACAACGACATCAATAAATTGGTTGATAGAATGAGACTATTGCATGAAGCCATGGAAGCCGGTCATACAGGTTTAAATAATGAATGGGTAGCTCTGATTGACGAACTCAGGAATCGCGGCATAATCGTATAATTGTCTGCAGATATATAAGAGTTGCAGGCGTATAATGTGTCAGTTCTAACATGAGCGTCGACAAGTTCGGACGATACTCCGCGTTAGGAGTGCAAGTTGGAGAAAACAGAAAAAGAAGTGGATTACCGCAAACACCCGAAGGTGACTATAACATAAATAATAAACGTTTAAAGTTTGTTAAGGATCCAGAAGAAGATGGAGATGCAACAAATTTAAAAACAGTAAAGGAGAAAACATCTACAAGTTTGAAACTCGACAACAACCAACTGTATGATGCAAAATCTCACAGGGTTATTAATGTTGCAAAACCAGTCAACAATGGAGATGTTGTTAATAAAGGCTATTTTCTATCTGCGATGGAATACGCTTTACTGTTGGAAAAGACTAAAAGTGGAAAAAAGTACAATGCTTTAAATTATAAAATAACTAATGTGGCAGATCCAACCGAGGATACAGATACAATCAATAAGCGTTATTTGCATTCTGTAATACCAGAAAAGAAAAAAGATGGATTTTCCTTCTATAAATATACTATAAACGATATTGGATATCCTAAAGAAGAAAGTGATGGTGTTAATATTAAATACATTAAAGATAATTGTATTTTATATAATGGTGCTGTTATTGATTGTCATGGAAAAGTGTTGTCCAATCTGAAAGATGGTTCAACTCCATCGGATGCTGCTACCGTGAGACAAATGAATGAAAGCTTGAAGAAAGGAACATCCGCTTTTGTTAAACAAAATCAGGTGGTGTCAAAGAAAGGTGATGAGTTTATGCAAGGAAGTGAAAAGTTTACCTTACTACAACTACAAAATAACAAGTGGGATGGAAAAAATAAAAGATTGTCAAATATAAGTTTAGGCACGGAAGAACATGATGCTGTTATTTTAACACAAGTGCCACAACTATCAGCTACTGGTGTTAACTTTATATGTGGAGGTAGACGATTAACCCATGTAAAATCTGGTAAAGATGATAATGATTGTGTTGTTGTGAAACAAACTATAGTTTTAGATAAAATAAATAACTTATATGATGGAAAAAATAGAAGAATATCTAACATATCAGCAGGAATAGCTCCGAATGATGTTGCTACTATTAATCAAGTTATAGCAACCTCTAATAACGATCCATCTGTGTATACATGTAATGGTAAACGTATCACAAATCTTGATAATCCTACACGTAACAAAGATGCTACTAATGTAGAGTATGTAATGAATCTTGTAGGTAATGTAGTTATTGATATGCATAATCATTTGATTAATGCATCGATGAAACACAATAAAATCGAAGATTCTCAAAGAAACCAATGGATTAAAGATGAAATCATTGATAGATACTAGTAAAACTTATGAATATTTAAGTATGGAATACACCAAAAAAAGGATTCATTATCATAAAGTATTTCATAGAGTGAAGACGTTGGTTACATAAAACAGCATAATGAAGACCGTATCGCTCAGTCGTCGTCAAGACAGCGGCAAGAGAGGACGTGGTTTAACATCAGCTGCATTATCCCTGCTCAGACGGATTCCAATTGGTGCTGTTGTGAATCGAACGATAGACGCTTTACCATACGAATTACATCTGCCCGGAGGTTATCAATATTGTGGACCTGGAACTAAGTTGGCAAAACGTTTAGCAAGAGGAGATCCTGGAATTAATAAATTAGATCAAGCTTGCAAAGAACACGATATAGCATATTCAAAGTATAAAGATTCAACAAATAGATCAATAGCGGATAAAATTCTAGCGGAAAAAGCTTGGCAAAGAGTAAAATCAAGTGACGCAAGTATTGCAGAAAAAGCAGCGGCTTGGGCAGTAACTACAGCCATGAAGACGAAAGCAAAGTTAGGTGCTGGAAGACGTCGCAGAGGAAGACCTGCAAAAGGAAGAAGCGCTCCCAAAAGAGGTGGAAACATTAAAAAAGGACGTCGTAGAACTCGTAAGACAAATGTAAAGAAGACTTCTGTTTGGCAAATGGTAAAAAACGGAGCAGGTTTATACCTAAGACCATACCGTGTGTACTAAATAAAAAGAATCAATTGATAATTCCAAATAAAGCCTTAACAAATCATCAGTTAAATGATTATGTAAAATGTTTGAAAATACCATTTTTTCGAGGAGTTTTTATGAAAGATGCATTACCAACTAAAATATGGGAAAATGAAACTGGAATAGTAAATTTGGATTCCACCTATGGTCCAGGCACTCATTGGGTATGCTATAAAAAGCTCGGACAAACCGTTTACTACTTTGATAGTTTTGGCAATCTGCCACCGCCGAAAGAACTGCAACATTATTTTCGAAACTCCAAAAACATTTTTTACAATTACAAAAGAGAACAACCTAACAACACTGAAATCTGTGGGCATTTATGTTTGGAGTTTCTAGCGAAGAGTGTCAGTCACCTTTAAGATGTCATCGTATACAGTGTCACTGAGTGGAAATTCATCCACATTGAAAAGTACGCTGTTCCCAGCATTGCGTCTATCCAAGGAAAGATTATGGGAAGCGGCATTACTTGATTTGACTACCTACAACTCAATTCCCAATGTTACGGAAGGTAAAAACAATTTACTACATTATTATGAAACTATGGATGCTTCAGGAAAATACTCAGAATTGAAAATAATTACATTTCCTACTGGAGCTTATGAAATCGATGATATAAACCAATTACTACAGAAACAACTCGGAGAAGAAAATATCACCGTTAAAGGAAACAATAATACTTTAAAAGCAGAAATAACTTCGAAATATTATATAGATGTCAGCTTGGAAAACTCCATTGGCAGTTTACTTGGATTTACAGATACAAAAAAGAAAATCTTAACTCCTGGAACTACTCATTCGGGTAATACAACTGTTACAATATTGAAAGTCAATAGTATCGATGTAACGTGTAATATTATACACGGATCGTATAGAGAAGGAGTGAATCAGCATATTTTACATACATTTTATCCAACAGTGGCTCCCGGTTTTAAAATTGTTGAGAAGCCACAAAACTTGATATACCTACCGTTAAACACTAGTTTCATTTCAGACATCGTACTGAACATATTGGATCAAGACGGTGTTAGTGTTGACTTTAGAGGAGAAACGATAACTATACGGATACACATCAGAGCGGCAACATAAAAGTCGACATGGGATTATCATTTAAACCGCAACGGAAGAGTCGGGAGCTCAGTAGCTCCTCGACATTGGAAGAGTTAACATCGGACAACATTCGTTTTCTACAGAAGATTGGATTGAAACTTAACAACGATGGATATCCTGGATATATCTCAAGGACCGACATTCGACGAAACACTATGGGAGAAGGAATATCACACGCACAACCCTTACACTTCATCAAAATTAAACAATAACGATGAAATAAGGATTCCCATTCAACAACAAGATATTTACACATTACCGTGTGAAAGTTATTTATACATTGAAGGACGGGTATTAAAATTGGATGGAAAAACTGCTTCAACAGTTCCTTTTATAAATAACCCGATGGCATATCTTTTTGATGAAATAAGATATGAGATATCAGGGGTGACAGTTGATTCGACAAAAAAGGTTGGTATAACAACGACATTGAAAGGATTAACATCATTAACACCGCATGAGAAGAATTCAATAGTCACCGCCGGATGGGTTGCTCCTGATAAAGACACTATAACACCGAATTCCAACGGTCACTTTGATTTTCATGTACCTTTACGATTGCTTTTGGGATTCGCTGAAGATTACAAACGAGTAATAATAAATGTCAAACAAGAATTGGTATTACTCAGATCTTCAACTAACAAGGACTTGATACTTGCAGACCCTGCAACTACTGAAGATAAACTGGAATGGCAACTACAATTAGATAAAGTTGTTTGGAGAGTACCTCATGTAAGATTGGCTGATGAACATAGAATCGTATTATTGAGAAAGTTAAAATCTGACCGTGATATCGTGATGCCATTCCGAAGTTGGGAATTCCATGAATATCCTACACTACCTCAGACCGAACGACAAACATGGACCGTCAAGACATCAACTTACTTGGAACGAGCAAGGTACATAATACTCGGTTTTCAAACTAAGCGAAAAGATGTTATCACTGCAAATGCCGGTCAATTTGATAACTGTAAAATAAAGAATTGTAAAGTTTTCCTAAACTCTCAATTCTTTCCGTATGACAATTTGAATGTCATGTTCAGCAAAAAACGTTTTTCCATTTTATACGATATGTATGCAAGATTTCAATCGTCATATTATGGAAAGACTAATACACCATTATTATCACCTGACCAATATTATTCCAAGGCTCCGATAATTGTAATCGATTGTTCAAAGCAAAATGAATCGGTAAAATCATCAAGTGTGGATATAAAAATTGAAATGGAATTTGAAGAACCAGTAGCGGATGGAACTTCAGCATACTGTCTTATTCTACATGATAAAATAGTTACTTACACACCGCTGACCGGAATCGTGAAGAATGTACTTTAAAAAGAATTAGTACAACGACTGCAGATTTTTGAGGTTAGAATTATCTGTCTCAATTTTTGAGGTTAGAATTTCGTTTTGTGAAAGACAAGTTAAAAACAAACATTTATGTGAGTGTATAAATTTCAAGGATTCGACGAAAAACATAAAAGCGAAAAAATTATGAGTGGAAAATTCATTATATCTTCGACCGTCGTATGGGAAACATCGTTCGCAAGATGAGTTCTACTAACGGAGAAGAAAATACACCTCTAATGGATGAGAATAGTTCAGATATAGAAAAACAAGTTGAACGAGAAATGGACGAGTTCCTCAAGTTTAACAAACATAAGAAGAGAGAAGAAGAAAAAGAAGAAGGAGAAGCTGAAAAAGAAGTAAAAAGAAAAAAGGTTGAAGTTAACATTACAACTAATATTTTAACAGAAGTATTTCTTCGGATTTTCTACCCCATTTCTTCATGCATGACGAAAAGTATTTCAGTTGGAATTTTAAAATCATTGGATTATTCACCGATTGTTATTTTAAATCATGGAAATAAAATGGTTACATTCACTGAAACTTCTTGGGAATCATTTATGAAACATTTACATCTTTTGGAATGCTATTTGAGTAACAACACATTTGGAAGAAGAACAAGATTAAGTTTATTGGAATCAAATATTGAAGTTGATATAGTGAAACATCGTGGAGGACAAATGGTTCGCTTCAGAGATTTAACTAGACATGATGTAAAATTACATTTGACTAAAGAAGAATTTTACTCTTTAAGTTGTACTACCGGTCCCGTCACCAGATATTTGAAACAACTAATATTTTCAAGTGCAATAATCAAAGACTATCTAATCGATACATTGGACAGACAACCTTTCGTTCCAATTTTATACGGTCCCGTGGATACTTCAATTTTTAATCGAATACCTCAAGAAGTGGACATGTGGAGACAATTGAACAACTATCACACCAACTTTAATATCGATGAAGAAGCGCAAGAAGTTAAAGAAGAACAATCGTGTTTGTAATACAAGTCAGTTGCTGACGAGACTTCATCATGAACAAACGGGTTTCGTTTTCTAATGCGCCACATATAATGGAAGTTAAAAAAGGTATAATTGAATTTCAAGCTTTTCGAGGAAATGATGGAAATTTTATTATAAAAGAATTAGTAATTTTGGATATGAACACATCTGTAGTTTATCATTACTTATTCAAACCTCCATTACCATTCAATAGACTAACAACTAAAGCGAAAGTTACAAACAAATGGTTGTACAAACATTTTCACAACTTAAGATGGGATGAAGGTTTTATTAATTATAACATGATGCCGCACATTATGAATCATTACTGCAAAGAGTTCAAAACTATCTACACAAGAGGATTGGAAAAAGCTAATTGGATACAATCATTTACAAGCAACGAAGTGATAAACGCAATAATAGATAGAGATTTCCAATGCTACTTCAATGAACTTTGTATTTCATCAAAGAGTTTTAAACATCGAAGGTCACAGTGCGCTTTGAAGAATGCCTACCGCTTAAATAATTTCCTTCAACAGAATGGTGGGGGTAATGTCGGTAATAAAAGTGAGAGCGCTACCATGACGCAGCATGAGTATTACTCGAACCTCCGAAGAGACAACATCTCCGACGGACATTATTATTAACAAGAAGATTAACAATAACATCAAGATGGCATCGCAGAACTTTCTTCAAAATTTGGTTGATCAATTCAACGCTCATTCTAAATCAACAATCTTACCGACGAAGAAATGTTCTGAACTAAAAGAAGAAAAACATTACATCATACATACAATCAAGAAGATGGACACTTCAATTGGTGATGCTATTAATTGCACATTGAGCGAGGCGCCGTATACAGTTGGTGACGAACCGAAGTTTCAAATCTTCCTACCGAAACGGTTTGTACAACTTCTACAAAATGAAGATCTCGAGTTATTCAACCTGGCGCACTCTATTTAGTTTCACACGGACCGAGTGGAAACAACTCAACTGAACTAACTATTCATGTAACACCTACTACTAACTAGTTTGTACATAACATTGTAAATATATGTGTTTGTAATGGTTTCTCAATAAAGATGATATAAAACAAAAAAGAAAAATAAAAGAAGCAACATATTGTTATGTCTTTGTACATAGCAACATGTTGCTTTTTTTAAAAATTCCACGGGATGACCTTGACCCAATTTTGTGTGATAATAAAAGTGAAAATCAACTTGTGAAATTCATTAGTCTACGACTAGCTTTCGTACCGTACACATCTCGCTCTCTATAACTAAATACAAAACTTCAACATGTCCCTAAAGGTCAAGTGTGCATCTTACGATACCAACACCATTACGAGTTTTGAACAACTTGAAGATTTAACCAACGAAATGCGAGTTTTACTTACCGGTGGTTATCACTTAACTGTTGATGTTAGTGCTACTAATGTAAGGATGTTTACTAAAACAAAATACTGCGATGATGAAGTATTTCTTTCTACACAACCTACAACATCTTCATCGCCGACTGGTCAACATAACATCAAGTTCCACAAGTACTACCAATGTTAAATAACTTTTAACAAATAAAACTAAGGAATCACGTGATCAATGTCAAGTTGATAAAAAGGGTGTGATACTTGGATAACTAATTATTCGCTTCCCAACTCTCGCTGCGTCAACACCTATTTTTAAAGATGTTATACAGAATGATGATTGAACTTGATGGAAAGATCTATGGAAAAGATTACAACACCGTTGAACAAATGACTGAAGATTTAGAAATATTAACCCGAGAAGGATATCAGGCTAAATTAATTTTAAAATTTCCTGAAGTACATCCACTATCGACTGAAGAACTTATCGCTATGGCTAAAGCGGAGAGAGAGAAAAAGTCTGAAGAAAACAAACAGGAGAGAGAGAAAAAGTCTGAAGAAAACAAACAGAAACAAACTTCTTAAGTATCAATTTTCCTTACATTAGTAAGGTATAATTTTTTAAAACTTCGTTTGGATGACCTTGAAATTACCCCCCACCACTTTTTGTAGTACATAAAACTGACTATTCAACACTATACACTCTTATTCTTTCACTGGACTCAGCAGCGTCAACATGGAAAAACAAAATTACAAGTACGAACCTCGTTACTGTTGTGAACAACAGTGTACAGATTTAGGACCAATGATGGTGGACGGGTTAGCTTGCACTAAGTGTGAATTTTTCGGATCTTGTTACTGCAAATGCAAAACAAAACAACTACCGCCACCGGAATTGCGAACTTTCAAATTTTACAAATCAAGACATTTTCATACATGCTGTCCTCAAAGATGTTTCAAATTTCATCCTCTCGATCTAGCTCATTGTCAACGCACCATGTCTCATCAAGATGATTTTTGTACACATATGATAAAAAGATGTAAATACAGGTCGGATTGGTATTCAGATCCTGTTGAACCATCGAATGTGTAATTTCAGTTTTACACTCTTTTTTAAAACTTCAATTGGATGACCTTGAAATTTCCCCCCCACCATTGGTTTTTTTTTTAGATTTCCCCCCACCATAGGTCTTTTAGATTTTCCCCCCACCATTAGTGTAAGTTTTGTATCTTATTGAATCCACCTTTGAATTATTTCACTTCCAACATTCTAACTAACAACATGGGAACACCTTTCGTCAGGTTTCAACTGAGAGGGAAGAAATGGAAGAATTGTTTCAAAACTTGCTTGCTATAATGGATAGATATTATATGAGATGGATCAGAATTGATGTTCAATATTTACATATTTACGTCCTGGTGAATTATCTTCATCATCACAGAGTGAGGAGGACGAGGCAAATACTCCAGCTAAGATATTTGAATTAAAAGACGAAGAAGAAGAACTTAGCTTTTTATTTAATCATAAGCTCGCCGTTAAATAAGCCCCCCTCCCTTGGCGGCGTTCCTCATTTACTCGCCGACTCTCCAACGATGAACAACTCTCCATTGGCACGGATGAATTCTAGTTTTGAAATAAACTCTAAAGAAGAGTTACAAGCTATTTTTAATATTTTACAAGAACTTGTAGATAATTTTACAACTATCAAAATGAATTTGGAAATAACATACGATTGTCCTATTTGTGATAAGGTTGAAAGTTCGGACGAAGACAGTTTACTAAATCTAACTCCTGCACCATCTGACACTACTGACGGTAATAATGAAGAGCAAAATCTTTCCCCCACCACTTCTTTGTAATTCATCTTTCCCCCCACCACTTTTTTATTTAACTAACATTTCTCGCTTTCACTCCTCATTCCGTCTTCGACTTTTGTACTATCAACATAACTTCTTTTAAAATTTCAAACACTAACACAATCATGATGGATATGATGGATGAAGTTCCCTTTGTAACTAGAATGGAAGAGGATAAATTGAAATTGGAAATTAAACGATTGGAACGGGAAAACCAACTCGAGATATTACGTTTCTTCAAACTTGTCAAATACGTCATCTGGGGACTCTGCCTTTACCTTATCCTCGTCGTCGGCGTTTACTTTTACAACTCCGTATTTCATCACAAAAATTCAACCTGTATTGCACATTGATTGTATTTGTTTTTGCACATTGATTGTATTTGTTTTTACGAATAAAGTTCAAAATAGTCTTCTACCTATCCCGCTATCACCGGGTAGTTCAACTCTCAGAACTATTTCCTGTGGTAGCGGGATAGGCTTTTTTAAAACTTACTCGGGATGACCTTGACATACTTTCCGTACCCCACATTATCAAGTTGAATTTCAGTTTTGTACCAACTTATAATTTATGCGCAATTTTAGTTCAACCGAGCGCCATCTCCACTCCCCCCATTGATTAATTCACCATCCGACAGGCCGGAAGCTCTAGACCCCCCATTAACTGACATCTACAGTCACGCATATATTTCGACGCGTCATGTTTCATTCTTCATTCTCGTTCTATCCGCGGAACTTAACACTTCTATCTACCTTCTCTCTCTCTCTCTTGTTATGACTGCGCTATGTTTGAACTGACTTTTATTTTCGTTCAACTATTAGAGTTTTTATTAACACCGTCGAATTACAATTTTGAACTAATTTTTAATTTATGCGAAGTTTTACTTCAACCCCGGTTAATTTATGCGCAAATTTAGTTCAACTCCCAGTTGTTGAATTTCAGTTTTGAACTTACTTTTAATTTATGCGCAAATTTAGTTCAACTCCCAATCGTTGAATTTCAGTTTTGAACCAACTTTTAATTTATGCGCGAATTTAGTTCAACCCCCCAGTTGTTGAATTTCAGTTTTGAACTAACCAATATTTTATGCGAAGTTTTAATTCAACCCCGGTTAATTTATGCGCAAATTTAGTTCAACCACCAATTGTTGAATTTCAGTTTTGAACCAACTTTTAATTTATGCGCAAATCTACTTCAAACCCTCACCCCACCTCCCCCAACCTCATTTAATATTCGACCGGAAGACACCTGCCCCGGAACATGGCTTCCGGCGGCACGTGGCCGGTTTTGAAAGTGGCTTTTTCTATCTACTATAAACTTTAAATGACTTTTCCAATAATAAAAAGTACTTTATGACGTAGTTATTTAATTATCAACAAAGTTTGATAAAATAAGTGTGCAATGTGAGTAAGCATTTCTTATTTAAAAATGCCTTAAACCACAATTCTGCTGAAAGGAATGTTAACATTGAATAAATTTTATTTAAATATATTCTGTGAGAAACTATAATTAGCTATAAATGTGTTCAAGTTATAGTATGATATTCTCACAATTCATTACTTATAAACATATGAAAATATTCGGTGTCTGTTGACGATTTTGAAAACGCAAAATACTTGTAGATGAGTCGACCCAACA
The DNA here is from genome assembly GCA_030545055.2 of Neoaliturus tenellus. Classification (NCBI taxonomy): domain Eukaryota; kingdom Metazoa; phylum Arthropoda; class Insecta; order Hemiptera; family Cicadellidae; genus Neoaliturus; species Neoaliturus tenellus. The sequence goes on along the minus strand of JAQYXR010000514.1, from coordinate 30,459 downwards.
GTAAAAGTAAATCGGTGTCTGCATATAAACGGTCCTTATACTCGGGTCTGGTCTTTGTTTACCCCCAGACGGTGATATCTCTGAGGTTTTATCTTTATCTGTGGAGTTCCACTTGTTGCTACTTTTAAGATATACAATCAGAACCCGTTTCACAATTGAAACGAAGTATATTCAATTGAAAAACCTTGAATGTATCAGTTACCTAATGTAATTGTTTATACTAAGGATAGAAATTGTATGTACACGTTAAATTTTTTTTAAGGTTTTTATAAAACAATAACAATATCGATTAAAACCTTTAATAGTTAAAAAGGGAAACACCATGTTGAAAAAATTTGCATTCACCTAAACATAAATTAACATGTCAACAAAAATAATATTGAGAGAAGAGAAATCAAGACAGTTGTGTCAGAGAATGAAACTCAAATGCTATTCCATAGATAAAAGAAAATTATCGATTAACGTTACCACGTACTGCGTAGTCAATAACAAAACCTTCCCAACGTAAAGCCAGAAATAAGCAGCTGCCAACCAAGTTGGTCACACTGAAAATTTCTTTATTTTGATACAAAAACGAAAAATATTTGGATTTTCATCCAGTGTTGTAGTGATCTACTTCAATAGAGTGCGACACACCATGCAAATCAACTCTGCGTGTACATGCATTAAAAGTTCAACTCTCGGTAGATTGTTCCATGAACCCTCGAGAGGTCGTTGTTAGCTTGAAGGCATGTGAGTGCAGCCAGCATGGGTAGTCTCCCGGGAACGGCCGGCAGCTCTGCCTGGAATATGTGATTGGATAGACTCAACAAGGTTTCAACAGTTCAAAGAGAAATAGCTTAAAAAATCATCATAAGCTATACCATTAATAAGATTGGGTTTTCTCATGAGGAAGACACGTTGGCTTTTATGTGAAGTGTATCTATTATCTTATGTAGGTATATAATAAAATTATATGATCATTTCCTCCGATTACTTTTTTTTAGGGAGAGGCGGGAAATATGCATTACGCACACAGGTAGCCAGCTTGTAGTGTGGGGCTCCCCTGAAAAACGGGTTTAACCACTAAAACCCTCCTCTACTATTTAGGATTCTATCCTGTAATTGTTTATCACATTACGTAAGGCTAGGCCTAAATTTGGCTTACGCCCGTGGGGCTCGCTCTTTATCCAGCCGCTCGATCAAGGAATCTGGGCCACTTTGCGGTCCAGATCGGTTTTCTTTCCAAGAAGGATGCTTCCCCGGACGAATTGTCATAAACAATCCCAGTTGCCCTCATCCTAAAAAATCTTTTGGCAGTCCTCTGATTACTTACACTATGGAGAATTGTGAGGAATAATAATCTTTAGGCCGAAAAATCAGTTGGAAATTGAAACGAAGACAATGATTATTGAAAGAAATGTTCTACCTGCAAATGAAAATTTAGGATCATAAGGAACTATCAAACTTTAACAATTATGTTTAAAGAGTAAGAAGAGTAGACGGTAAGAAAGCACTTATTAAGATTCTAAAACACCTGAATCAATCAATTGTTATAGCTTGATTACTCTTTCAATACTATGAAAGAAATTATTTAATGTTAGTGACTGTAATTTCTTTTATATCAAAATGATACTATGTTTTAAAAAATAGCATTAATTAAGCTAAGACAAATGAATAAACTATATGTATAAGTAACAAAGCTAGACTAACCATTTGATGAACGCTTCTTAAATTAGTCTTTTAAATTTTTAGACCTCTAACTTATTCTCAGGTTTAGGGAAATATTATCTTAAATATTTACCTTTTAATGCATTTATTAAAAAAAAGGTTTAAATCCATATAGTAAGTAAACCGGATCCTTTCTTGGATAGTAATTAGTATTTTCTTTATAAAAAAGAACCAAAGATATTTTAGTTCCAATGGAGATTATCAGTAAATGGACAACAAATAAGTGACAAATTAAGATACGTTAATCATGGAGGTATACCACCCAGTCTTTCGGTCTTATGCAGTTAGACAGCGAGTGTTGGGGGCGCCTGGCGGTGCAGCTCATGTTACAAATCACTTACAAACCCACCTTTCACTTACATAACAAAAATTTCTTTTAAATACAAAAAAAAAAAAACCTTCTTAAATTTGCTTAAGTATTATTTTATATTCATGAATTGGGTGAATTTCAGACACTTTCCTAGTAATGAGGTGTTGAATGTGTGTAGATATTTTTATTCAGTTTGGAACTAGATGCAACGTAATCATGGTTTGAAATAAAAAAAAAAAAACTTTACTCTGTAGATTAAAATGACTTAATGTGACCTCAAATAGGCGAAAATATTAAAACTAAGCTTTGTATCTGTGTAATAATCCTACAAAAACTTTAAGCTCATTATCTATAGTTTTAAAAATCAGGTTTGTATATATTTAACTACAAAAATCTTTTAATGTCTTTAAGAAAGAAATATGTTCTTAGGAATAAATTTTCAATTCTTCCCTAGAGACACGTGCAAAATATTGGTTGCAAATAGTTCTTAGCAACATTACAACACCATGATTTACTTCATTCACAAAAACTTAAGGATCTGTTACAAAATACAATTTCAAAACATTTAATAAACTAAGGGCGATTTGCACAAATAAATGATAAACCGGATTAAATATAATCTAGATTAATTCTGTTAAAATAAGCTGGAGATGTAAGTTTAAACTAAGCATGTGCAACTGACTTTTGGGTTAAACTTAGGTTTAAACTGAAGATCAGGTTTACACTAAATTGGTGCAAACGGCCCTAAGAAGACAGAATGTAAGGAAAGAAACCTTAAATATTTTCAATTAAATTTATACTACAAAATTATTTTATTTTACTTTATATTAGAATATACATTATAAAATATTGGTCGATACGTTTTTAGTTATAATATTGTGGAAGGTTTTAAAAGATGATACCAAAAAAGATTGCAACCACAAGCTTCATATATTCTCCAGAAAACTTGTTTAGGTTGAGAAAGGGGACATTCAGACCGCTTCAATGATGAGGTGAATGTTGGAGGAGAGCAGTTCATGTGTTATTCAGTCCGTGTCTATCGTCTTTATACATTGCAAAGTGGTCCTTCACACAACACTAGGGTAACCATTGCAAACAACGACCGCGACCGCTATTGGCTCTTCTGTAGACACCATTCCCGTAATCTCAGACATTTCATTTGAGGGGCAAGATTTTCTATGACTGTATGACGATGAATACTATAGGAATACCCCCACCTATAATGTTGCAACCTTCCTAATGTGCTTTGACAAATATATGTCACAGATAATAATCATGGCTTCCAATTTGTTGTTGTGTTTTAAAAGGTGAACAACAGCTTCATTGATGATGATTATCAACTAAAAACGAAATAATATTCTCAAATCAGAGAACACTAAAAATCGCTTATGACTTCACCACTCTTGTGATGACCCATTTTATGATACCCATCATTATTCATAATGCCTGATTTTCATCTACTGCTTTTCAAACATCGTGTACAAACACATTTTGTGCACATATCCCCAAATGGAGGATTTTACATCAATTGCATATAATTAATCTCTCAACTCCCGTTGTTGCCTGATATTTCAATAAAACCTAACCGTTATTAATGGTAATAAAATACCTCTCCTTAGCTAATTTTTTTATCTATGTAACATGTATAGTTTCCATGGAATAACAAAAATAAAATCATCAGTGACTTTTTAATCAACCTTATTGCCACAATATCGTGGCAGTTTTTCAAGGAAGTTATCCCCCAAGATTCGTTCACAAGCTTCGTATATTCTCCAGAAAACTTGTTTGGGTTGAGAAGGTGGGGGAGGGGACATTCAGTCTGCTTCAATGATGAGGTGAATGCGAGAGCAGAGCAGTTCATGTGTTATTCAGTCCGTGTCTATGGCTTTTATACATTGAAAAGTGGTTCCTCGCACTGGTGTAACTAATACAAACAGTAACCACTGCTGGCTCTTCTATAGACACCATGGACGTAATCTCAGAGAATTGATTCAAGGGGCAAGATTTTTTTATTACTGAATGATGAAAACTAGGCTATCATGCAAATACCCCAACCTGCAATCATCGTAAAGTTCTTTAAATATATGAATGAATAAAGAATAAATGAATGATTTAAATTTTGTTAGCATCTTATATAACTTTATTCTGTTTTACGTAGTCTTAAGAATAAATGTTTCAATTAACTTCAGATTTTATGTTTGTACTAAAATTGCTTTTTATAATTGTGCAATTTATTTACATCATAAATAAAAAATAATGAGGTTTTAATGCAGGGGGATACTTATAGAAAACTTCGCTTGCCCAAGTCATAAATGACATAAGCTTAAAGGTGTTTGAATTTTAAATAGTATGCCTCAAACCCGGAATCATAAAGTCAAATTTGTCAGTAGCTACTGAATTTGAAAGTGTCAGTAATATGATTTCAATCAAAGTTTGATTGCCTACCATTTCCAGTTTGGGTTTCATTTAAGATCGAATTTACAGCATTGTCAACTGAGACCTCCAATTTATATATATATGTTTAGCTTTTTAAAAACTACCTTTATTCAATATTATCTACTGACAAGTGTCATTGGAGCAATCGCAGTCGTTAAGGAGGTTAAACGGTAGGACCTAGCTTTTGAACCCTGATTAAAGTTTACAGATTTAATCATATACCTGAGTCATCTTCACCCCTGGGCCAGTAGCCCATTGTTGAGCAGTCGGCTATAGTAACCATACGGCTTTTATGCTAAAACATGGTATTTTATTCCCCTGTTTCGGACGCCATTTTTCAACCGATTTTCTTTAAACTTGGTAAGTGTTTAGTTGAATAGTTATATTAGGCCCCTCATACCTCGAAATTTCGAAAATGTAACAAATATTACTCTCTGTGACGTTGCAAAGAACTCGATTTTCCTTAGTAATATTTGTTGAATCTTTAAAATTTTGAAGTATGATGAGCCTAATATAACTATTCACTAAACACTTACCAAGTTTAAAAAAATCGGTTGAAAAACGGCGTCCGAAACAGGGGAATAAAATACCAAGTTTTAGCATAAAAGCCGTATGGTTAACATTGCCGACTGCGCAACAACGGGCTACTGGCACAGGGGTGATAACATATAAGGCCTCTTCCAGACTTTTCACCATCTCTGTATATAGTTTTATCGAAAGTTAACTATTTATTAGCTACAGTAGGGAATCGTTACCTTTTCTTGTCCAGCACTATCATCTTCAGTCTAACTAACTTATTATAGTTAATATCAAGGTAAAGATCATAAGTCTTATTATGTCCTATACTTTAAAGCATTTTTATGACTGTTTGTACGACCAAAATTGTTTTCCGCCCAAGAATATTTTGGTATATAGGGGTTTCGGTCATGATAACTACTGGAATAATACTCATACATAATAATCAATTAGAAATGGGGAATATTCCCATGACTTAGAAACATCCGACTCAAGTCCAACGACCCTTAAATAAAAATAACGGTCCTGATGTAGAAGTAAACGAACATGTGGCAATACAAGTTTATACAAGAGTAAAGAACCCGCAATTCTAGTGAGTGAGCGAAGCGAATGAGCTCGTCGTGTTGGCGATTGATTTTCAACTATCGGAATTATTGACTACTCAAGATTAAGAGGGACATTCATTTTGTTATTAATTTTAATTTATTGTAAATCCAAGAATGTAATTTTCGGTTGATTGAGAAACATGAATTTGGTAAATGGGAAACTAAAGTTAAAGTTAAAGTTTCCCTTAAACTAGAATTCCGAGTAAACTACCCGATTATTCGAGGATAGAAAAAAAATATCAGTGTTGTTTTATTATAAATTACTATTTTTAATTCTATTAGGTCTGAACACAGAGAAATTTGAATATTAAAAACAAATCAACAACCCCGTATTTCCAAAGAATTTTTCAATAACTAAGTTTACTTATCTCTTGGGGCAAAAGAGAGACTGGGTTAAATATAAGTTGCTTAAATTAAATATTAAAATATAACAAGATGCGATCGTTAAAGGAGACTGGAGATAAGGAAACTGTATTTTCAAAACTTAAAGCGTACTGAAAAACGTGAATTTCTTATTGCATATTTAATTCAAATAAATTAACTATTATAATTATTTCCTTATTTATTACAACAGTAAGGTCATAACGTAATAATTGCAATCACTTTTCTTGTTCTTACAGTTTATTCTGTTTAGTTTATCTATTTTTAATAACTTGAAAACGTGATTAGTCGTTAAAATTTTTATTTTATTCAAGACAAATACTATTTTTATTTGATCTAAGTTATATTAAAGCATATTTCATACTCATTTAACAAAATTGGTATTTCAGCTTAATTTTGTTAAATTTTTACATTTAGTTCTTTATAGTTGAGATCAGCAATATTCATATTTAATCCTAATGTGCAAAAGGGAGTTTCTCTTTTATTTTGATACCCTTTAAGGGTATATAAAATGAATATCAAGCTCTAATAAGTTTTTACTTTTATTAATTAATTCAACAGCTTATTAATTCAACAACACGTATAAGTGTTTTTCATCTTAGTTGTAATTTTAAATTCCAACAAATATATAATTTCTTGCATTTATAGAATAAGAAAGTTACAAATACATGACAAAATTTGGTGCCCCCAAGGGATCTACATATATTTATTAGGCCTACAGCTTATATAATTTCATGTCGCTTCAGATGAAATATGTAGAAATTGTATTAATTTATAAAATATATTTATGTAATATACAGATTTCGCAGATAAGGGCTACTGTAATTATTTTGAAATATGTAAATAATAACCATAAGTACCCTTTTTGAAACATTTTTTTATTGCACTTAAAACATAAAAATACAATTGAAATTATTTTGAAACATAAAAAAATATGTTTCAAAAAGGGTACTTATGGTTATTATTTACATATTTCAAAATATTTATGTAAGTATTATCATATTGGCGTTTCACTTTTATATTTACAGTTAGCTAATTGAATGATTCAAAATGTGATAAACAGAACAGTAATTGTCTTTACAAGTAGATTTTTGTTAATGTTTTACTAAGGAGAGTAACAATCTATTTCTGTTCTACGATATTATGTTTCAAAATTATGAAACTTATATATTTAAAAAAAATTAATGGAACTAAATCACTTTTTGAAAAACTAAAAACAAGACTAAAAACTGCAATTCTTGCGCTCAAAAAATATTACCCTGTTTACCTATTCGAATCGGTTATTTTTATTATATTTTACTTGCAAAAAAATTTTATTTAATAGTAATTGAAATTGTGCAATTTTTTTGCACAGTTGAGCTGCCCACAATTGGGGAAGTTAAGTGGTAATTTTCACCGCTATTGTCCACTTTAACTCAACTTCAATCCAGGCCAAACTACTCTTCGTTCAAGGGTTACAGTTTTTTAAGTGTTCTTCCATAGAACTATTTTTATGCTGCTAAAATTTGCAGTTTATAAGTTTAAGCAATTCATTCACTACAGCGAACAACAAATGATTATAAATCCATTTATTTATTAAAATTTTGGTGATGACTTTTCGTGAAGTAGTAATATATAACTTGTTTATAAATCTGTATACTTCCTTGAAAAAATAGTACAGCACTAATTATACTGTGAAAGTCTATTAGACGTATGAGAATGTTTTTGCATTATTATGTGAAAGAATTTGCTTTTGAAACTTGACCTGATATTAATATATGAAAACAATTTTTTACATTTAAATTATGTTTTATTTTTAAATTCTTATTCCTTTCTTAGTGCAGTAATGCCATTTTATTTAATATTATGATACTATAACATAATGACTGAATTATTTACAACATATTTCATATTGTTGATAGATATAATATGATAAAAAGAGAGATTTTGATTACACTTTGGTTATATATGTAATTATTTTTCACCTATATTTGTATGAGATATTATTATTGATATGTTAAGCAAAATACCTTCAGCACAGAACCACCTAACTGCACAGGCTTACTTTGCATTTGAATGTTTAATTTACTGACACGAATTACAAATAAATCTAAATATTTAATGATTACTTACATGTTAGTATTACATTTGGAACTCATTTCGAATTTAAATCTTCTAATATTTCCGGTTCAGTCGCGCGACAATCAGCTGACCAACATGACGCTGCTGCTGTGAAGTTGTTGTTGTTGTCGTCTGTGTTGTGTGTGTGTGTGTGTGTGTGTGGAAGGGGTGGGTTGGGTTGGCAGCAGTGGCGGCGCAGCGGTTGGACACACTGATTATCAACAATGAACAGCTGATCGAATCACATCGCGTAATAGGCAGTATACAGCCGTTATTCAGTGTAGTGTATGGGTTCTGACCCCAAGGATTATTTTTTCTTTATTAATTAATTTTATGTGTCAAATTCGTAACATGTTAATACTTTATTATTAGTTGTTTTTTTTTTTCATAGGATATAGAAAATATGCTCTTATTTTTAAAAATTAAAAAAAAGGTTATATCATAAGATGATTTTATTCAATTTTGTCTTGAATGTAATAAAGTTGTATTTTTTTACAATAATACAGTACTTTTATTATATTTACAAAGCAGTTTATTTTAGAATTGCTTTTATGTAAATAAATTATTATCAGGCCTATCATAATGGGGAGTAATCTTTTGATGCTATTCTTAATTGAATAGTTGACTAGCTTTTTCGCAATTGTTTTTACAGCATCTACATCATCTAAGCGAATTTTAGGCTACTATACATCTAGTTTGAACTGTTCCAAAGGGATCTTTTAAATACATTTCGTAAATTGAACCAAATAATTTTACCCATTGGATAGTTTTACACTTCTTTAATAGTCGTAAGTCTCCTGATATTATTGTGAATAACATACAATCTAAGTGTTTGTACGCTTTCCTAACACTTTATAAATACTTTAAAATACCGTTCTTGAATACATTCTCGAACATTCGTAGCCTAAAATATATTTTAAATATAATTTGAATACATACATGGTCAGATCAAAATGAATTACATTATTTACAATTAAACGTGAAACGTGCATGAGTCAAAATAGACTAGCAGCTGCTTATGTTCAATTAAAATTTATCGTTCCATAAAACATCATCAGTCTCTTAGAAACCTTACAGGTAATTAATTAATTATACCTTCTCTGAACTCTGCCTTTTGATGATAAATTGCAGCTTGGATCGTTACCTATATTGGTGTTGATAACTGTGCACTTTAAAAAGTAATTACTCTACTGATTCTATTCCATCTTCAAATATAATATCCAATACACTCTTTACATGTAAATAGCACACATAAAAACATGATATTGGTTCATTGTACATGGTTAATTCTAAATTAAAACTGTTTCAAAAATAAAAGACAGATTCAGAATATTTCAGCAGTTTAGGTTCGATGTTTCAACACTAAACTTTACATAAGTTGACACAACCTGATATTGAAATTATCAATTGTATTATATTGTTTTAATAATATATAAATGTGTTGTAATATAAACTTTTATAATATTTGTGACTTATATAACTTGTTAAAGCGACATGCCAAGTAATTTTTTCAATTTAAATTATTTAAATGTCTGATCATGAAATATTTCTATTACCTTATTAAGTTAAATAAATTTTAGGACTACTTGAAAATTTTTAAAATTAAATTAAAAATTAATGCGTGAGGTTGAATGGTAACTAATGGTATATACATCTCTTATATAACACGGATTCGTCACGGAAATTATTTAGTTGTCTTTCGATATATTCATTTGTTTAAGGAATGGAATAGAACAAAACTTGTTGGTTCAATTGAATGTATCTTATTAACATTTTCATAATAAAAAAATTTATATATTTCTAGTTTTTTATGAATGACGTTTTATTTTTCTTTAAATAAAAACACTTTAGAAATACGGTGGATATAAGAGAATTCATGAAAATACTAAGGAGATGAAAACTATATAAATATTTAAGTTTACTTAACGTTTCAAGATAAAGAAGCAACTAGGTTGTATAAGTTGGGTTCAATAAAATATTAAAGCTTAACGAGCTTAGACGTCCGGGAGCCTGGAGCTTATAAACCTACTTTCCGAACAACTATGTTTTACTTTTAAATTTTTAACCTGTGCTATTTTCCTCTTCAACACTAAATTTAAACAAAATTAATCTTTTGTTATATGTAATGATTTTGTGGTTAATGTACTGAATATTACTTAGAGAGCATTAAAGTAACTTAAGTTGTATGAAAATTGACCATTTCAAATAGATTAAAATACCTGGATTTCTGCCAAGTGATCCTTCTGCAAGAAAACATGTTTTTATTAACAATAAATATTAAAAAAAAACCCGTCCAAAAAGGGGGAATGCGGAGGCATGTTTTCAGTGTGTTTACAGGGGTTAAGATGATTCTTAAGGAATCGGATTCATTATTTCTTATAGTTCGGATTCATAAGAATTATACGAGTTTCATTCTGATAAGTATATGTATCTCATAAAAAATAGTTCAAATTTTATAGATGTTTACAATACATGACCACATCGAATTAAATCATAAATAAATTATTTCTCAGATATTTAACGCATTATCTTGACAATTTCAATATTGGTGGGTTTCTCCAATCATGAAGAACTTGATAACTTTCTAATTGCTCAAATCGATTAACTCTGTTTTAAAAAAATATGAGTTGTTTGAAATTTACATAATTTCTACATCCATTCTAATTTGTATAATTTTTCTCAAGCCTATAAATTCTAATTATTCCTCTTAAACACTAGAATTTGTAGTTAAAAGTTGTAAAAAACAAACATATATTCCTCAAATATGTTTTTTATATTGAATATCCTATTTTGTTAGTTACATATTGACGGATAATTGCATGGACAAGAGTACACCTTCCATCAATGTACACCCCACTCCGGTAGGACCCCCCCCCCACACCTCACAACCAAGAGTAGATGACGACGTATGTTTTATTCATGAGTGTCTCATATGCCATCATATCACGTTTATAGATGGATCTTCAAATTTTATTTACATTTACGTTTTTGATATCTTAAAATTAGGTTTATTGACCACTTTTGGATTAATGTAAACACTCACTCACGTTACGTAAAACATACTGTACATTTATTTGTACAGGGAGTTACTTAAATTAACACATATATAACTTTAGTATGTGGAAAATAAATACAAAAAATCATGCACCCTTGAAAAAAATCGAACTTGTACTCAAACATGAACTTTAAGAACATAACGTTATTTTTACTTCCGTTTTATTTGGATCAATCGAATTTTTACTGTCTTCGTCTTAATAATTTGACTTCCCACATTTTTCAAAATCCTAAAATCTTTATAAGAGCAAATAAAAAATAAATAAATAAAACGACTGCTGTGGATATAGCTTTAAAAAACAACTATGAGAAGTTTTCGAAATATGGTTTTAAAATGGCGTTATTTAAGTAAAATGAAGCGGATGTATAAAAACAAAATCACTTTACCAGAGAAAACTTGGTGCAGTGCCGTTGGGTAAAATGTAGAGTTTATAGACTAGGATGACGGGGAAGAACCGAGATAAAAAAGAGCTAAAACTTGCATGAAGTAAATTGCATTTTAAAGTGCATCTTGTAAATGCCGAATTTCTTATAGAGTACATTCATATATTTGAGTAGTTTTTTGTAAACTTGAAAACAATGAATACATTGTTTATTATTTTTGTCCATATAAGTGTACTTCTTAGAATAAATCCAAATATAACAAATGTTTTGAAACCAAATTAAATACTTGTTTCTCAGTAAAAAATTCTAAGAATTCCTCAACTAACTGTTCTATCTCTTATAATGATTAAAGTTGTAATTTATTTCACAAATACAACGTTACTAATCCTTATCGTTTGCGTCATTTCATAAAAATAGTTTGTTAAGTATATCTGTTAACGATGTAATGTGTTTCAACCTTGATAAATGCTGACTAAAATCATACCATAAAAACACAATCTGTAACACAACTGATGTATAACGATTTAGCTGTGGTCTTATCTATACTATAATACTGTGGTCAAATATATGGGCGATCTTTAATCTAGAACTTTTAAATTTAATCTGTTTACAGATACAAGACCCTGAACTCAAGAACCATCATCGAATTAGTTACATCGATAATTTGTTTAGGAAATGTTTACAATAATGCTTTGTGACGCAGTGGGTAACCCCCTAGTATAAAATTACCCTTTATCCATACTAAAATGGCGCTAATGGTAAGATATATTAATAAATTCAGGGTATTCATTATTGCTATTACAAACAACAGTATTATATGTTTAATTTATGTTTCCATTTAAGATTTTTTATTATTAAATTATTTAAAATCAATAATATAAAACTAGCAAACTTTAACAACTGTGAGAAAACATTACAAATGTTCGAATTACATTAAGTACTTACATGACAGTAAGTTGCTGTCTTGGTAATGTTATAAGATTTATAAAATACTCGATATTTTCCTAATATTTAAATACTTAATAATTGAAATATTGTGGATTAATCAGACAAACGACGTTTCTATAATTTCTTTAAAACATTGTAAAATTACACAATAAGAAACACGAACATTAAAATTGGACCAAAAAACTACATTCAAGTAGACACCTTAAAGTTATGGTTAATACGGATGATCTAGAACTTACCCTATGGTAATTAATTGTTGTAGGTGTGTTGTTAAAGAAACAAAGTTTTTCACTTACTGGAGCCAATTTACAAATTAAACTCATAAGTAAAAACTCTGAATAGTTCAACACAACAAATTTTTGTAATGGTTGGTGATACTTATGAATTTTTGTCTTAATAACAAGATAACTAATATTAGTACTTGGTATTTTTATAAGCCTCTCATATAATAAAATTAAAAAAAAACTAACATAATTACATAATGTAAATTGATGAATTCCACTGTATTAGCAACCACACGAAATAACGAAAGTGTCGTGATACAAGATAAACTATGAGGCACAAAAACTATAATTAAAAAATTATATCGTTTTACAAATATCTCATATATTTAAATGGTGGACAAACATGGCACAATTAAATCTCAATGACAATTGCATAAGTTCTTATACTTTCATATTCCGTAAAGGAAACTTCAATAAGCATTTTTACCCATCGTGGAAAACCATTTTCCTGTATCAATGACAGTGGCATTTTTGCTTATTATGTTCTTAAACATGAATACGGTCCAACCCCCTAAAATTTTTGGGCGTCCCAAAAATTGAACCCGTCAACTCTTGAACTGAAATCCATCAAGCTAACCAAAAGGATAGCAAGACACCCAAGTTACTATTGAACTAGTTTTCCGAATATTTTTATCAAATAGACATTTTCCTATATTTCTTTCCTGACAATGTCCCAAGGGGAATAAAACCTGGATTATGAGGAAAAAATTGACTCCATTGTGGGCCCCAGCAATCACCATGTCGAGCCGGCTAATCCCGAAATAATTTTCTACCCCATCGTATATTATTAAAGAGTGATGACGCGTGCCATTGTACATTACTGTAAAGAATCTTGAGCTATACATATTTTTGAAATTGTACTGTTGATTGTTATGACGAGAATCTTGAAATCTATTATTATCTTTTTCCACTTATTAATTTGAAATATGTCTAGAATATGTTAAAAGCTCTACTGGATATATTTTAAGAATTTCCTACATAAAGACTGGTGTGTAGTTTTCAAATTGATGATTTTTGATTTAAAAGTGCATTTTACTTACATAAATCTATACTTATTTAATAGGCTAAGGGTTTTTTTGTCTTGAGAACTCCTCCTACAATTTACAACCGATTTTCAAGTTTTTGGTGTCGTTGGATAGGACTTGGTCTGTAGTTGTTTCCGCCAAAAATTGATGAGAATCGGACTGAAAATAAAGGCGCTATCCACCATTGAAATTTCAAAATTTCCCATTTAAATAACATTGGGACTGAATAAAGCATTTGAAACATCTGTTAATAATCAGCTGTAAATGCGTGTAGTTATTGGCGATTGAAGATATTCAAATTATTGGATTGGTCGGATGTCATTGATTTAGAGCTAAAGTAACATTTGTACTGTATTTAAATAAATTGCTCGATTTCGAGCAACATGTATACTATAGTCGCGGCCACGAAAAAAGGCGGGTGAATGATTTTGCAACGTTGCCAAATTTCCAAAGGTTATTAATTTAATCATATGTTTTATATTTATATGTTATCGTTTTTATCTGTTTCATTAGCTGATAATAATTTTGATCATTTTTATAGAATGTACATTCAACATACGGTCTAGGCAACGCTGGATGCCCAGTGTTGCCAGTTTATGCATCAAAGTACGCAATTTTCGACAATCTCTTTCATCTTTTGGTTCCATGCGACAACATCGCATTTTCAGTCACCCGCCTGATTTCGTGGCCGCGACTGTAGTTTTATTTAATAGTATAGAATACATAGTTATTGGAAAATAATGAAGGTTATTAAAGTATAGCACACTCTGAATTTAAACTGTGCCGTTGGATTCTGATGATTAATTTCGAAGCAAAGAGTTAATTTTCTTTATTTTTTGTGTGTTTTTAATTATTGTAAATAATAAAATATATAATAAACGTGGTTCAGCCAGTCCAATAAGTTTAACATGATTTAAGACTATAATTACAAGTAAAAAAACTTGAAGTTAACTGTTAGTTAAAATTTAATTATAAGCAATATTAGTTCCTTTTTTTGAATTCCATAAGATTGAAAAAAGGTTTAATATATTTGCTAAAAGGTTTTTTATATCATTTGGAGTACTGAAGTCACCTAAATTACCTGGATTTTTTTTAGATTTCCCATCGCTATTCAAGAAAAATACATTTTCATAACTCCTTAATATCTATGGTCAACAAACAGAGATTGTTACGTTTTCTTCAGTGAGAGTAAACAAACCTAATAAAATATTTCAAAAACAATAATACAGCGCTATAAACTAGGCAGGATTTTTTTATTTATAAGAAATTAATTAAAAATAAAATTTAGGTTAATGGAAACATAACTTTAAATAAGTAATTGTTTGGTAATTGTTCAACAGATTCAATACACTCTCCGAAGAAAGAAATTACGTTTGATACAATTCAAAGGCATGTCTGCCACATTTGATATAAAGCCCAACAGCAATCTGACAAAAGCGCAACGCTGCACGTGTCAAGATGGGAATTATTAATGGAACATAAGTGCACCGGCCTGCTTGAGACTTACATGAAACCGCAATGTCTTTTAAAACTTTAAACCAGACACCTCAACATCATATGAAAAGTTTAAAGAAATAGTCAGTGAAATTTTGTCCATAATACAGAAATAATGGAAGGAAATCTAGTACTCTTAGTAGTATAATTATTCATAAATTATTACATTAAAGTAACATGTCTTCTCACACAATACATAAATATTAAAATTAATGATATGCTTTATAGAAAAATCTTCATGAATTGTTCATAAGTTATTTCCGTTATTGTATTGCTGATTTCACAAAGTTTGCATGCGATTTCAAGTTGCAAAAGTTTTGTTAGTATTTCGGGTTTTATATCCCTCTTTTAATTATAAATATTAAATAAAAAAATCATTTTCGGTTCACTAATAATAAAAAATTAGATATAATTAAATTTAAACTAACGATAACAGGTTTTAATTTCTAATTGCTAATTTATATTGTATGCTTTTTACCTCTTTTAACATATAACCAATTTTATTAAATAATTTACTAAATTCCTTCATGTTTGCTGAATAAATGACAGATATAAGAGTACCTTTTTTAAGATTCCACCCAATTCCTAAAATGAGCGATTGCCTCACAAGACATGGTTTCAGCAGCAATTTTTCGGTTGGATGGGGATGGACGATTGGAAAGATGGATACAATTTTATTCGGAGACTGGGTTTCTTTTAAAGCAGTTAAATGGTCAATATTTATAATTTTTTTTATTAAACAAATATCAAAGTCCATGTGTATAATGTAATGGAAGATAAACACAGTTAAAAGACGAACAGTATTTAAAAGTTAATTTTTCAATAAGTTTGAAATGTCGACTATGTCACTTTTTTAGAAGTAAAATGGACAAAAAGGTTTTAAAATTAAAACATAATTTCTCGCATACAATGTACAACAGACTCATAACCATTGCATACCCTTTCGTTTGAGGATATAGGCTGAACTCATACAGCGTAGAAAACATTAATTTCATTGTTCCATTGATGACGTTTGGACGCTAATGTTTATTGGTAAAGTAGTTGGAGAGGTTATAACAAGAGTCTGAATGACATGACCATTGAATACCCTCAATGAGTCTAAAGACCCGATGTAGGAGTTGAAAGTCTTAATCTAGTTATTTTATCAATGTCTCTGTTTATTTCTGAGTATTTTTATCAGTTTCTCTTTGACAAAATGTAATAATGAGTAAATTATTTTTATACGAGACACTAATTTACTTCCTCTTTCAGTCATTAACCATCTTCTACAGCCGAAAACTTTGCAAATAAATTGCGTTATACTCAACAAAAATGCTTTAATTTTACGAATTTCTTTTTAAGACTTTCAAACATTTCCTATCGTGATTTATTTGTATCAAAAACGTTTTAGACGGTTATATTAAGCTATTAGTGGCTCATAGTTGCTTTGATTAAAATGAGTAAGCGTATGGCTGAACACCAGCACTTCACAACGAATTTTTCTAGCAGGTTAAATTTTTATTGATAAGTGAAATATTTAGCATAGATGAGGGCGATGACTCCTCTAAAGTAGTCTTTAGAATCCTTTGCTATTAGAACACCTGTTATTAATTTTCATGTAAACAAATAAAAAATAAAATTATAAATTAATGCTTAATATAATAGGACGACCTATAAATAAACCTAGAACAGGGAAAATTACTAAAAACTAAGAAATGAAATAAGGTCCATACACTTTCAATATGTTCATCACGCTATCCTTTTTAGTATATCAAACACCAATCCATGATGATAAATTTAACTGGGCCTGATTTACTCTAAAATAAAATCTGTAAATACCATCCAAAGGGCAAATGTTAACCATAATTTTATAATGGTCTTCATTTTAGGTATAGTTAAGTTAGAGTTCTCTATAGTTCGCCATTTGTCTAGTTTTTTCAAAGCTCTTGAAAATGAAGGATCACTCAATAGGTGTTGCATTAAAAAAAAGTTTCCCCCATTGCAAAACCTTAGGTGGTTGAAAAAGTTTTGTGTCAAAAAGTGCGGAAGTAATATCACATCTAGTGTTTCAAACAATATTCTTCCATCTCACTATGATTTAAAGATAAAGTGTGGTTTCCATACTTAACCTGAGACCAAGCAGTTTATTCTGATGAGAAATGTTTGTATATACACAAGACAAAGATATGCCAAGACAGACTTTAAGAACACAGTTTTATTTCAGAGGGACAACAGGGACTAATGTGTGTTGCTTGAGGAATTAAATAATTCAATGATTAAATTTATAGCAAATATAAGTAATATCCGTAAGTTTATTTTTATAAAAGGGTTGAATTGATCTTTCAATGGCTTAATGCAACAATTACCAAAAAGAAAAACATTTTTATATTATTTCTATTTTTCGTAATTACTCTTTGTTATAGAATTTTAACAAAAGATTTATTAATAAATTTTAAATTGAAAACTCACATCCAATAATTCAATTCAATTCAATAAATTAATTCAATATTCAATAATAAATTCAATTCAAAATTTATTAATTGTTCCAATAAGAAAAGCTACAGAAATGAAAAAAATTATTATTATTAGGAATATAATTATTGATTAATAAAGATATTGTTAATAAATAATAAGCATCTAGATTATTTGTATGACAAGTATAAAGAAAATGAATTTCACAGTATTCGTAATTCATTACTAAACGACGTGTGAGTGAGGCGTATGACAAGACTGCGATCTCCTGGAGACGACATTGACAGACTTTGAAATGCAACATGTCTTTAATGCATGGTATTCTCGGTATAAATCAAATGTAGATGATTTTTTTTGAGGGAGGGGTAAGAAAAATGCATTACGCACACAGGTGACCAGCCTGTAGTGTGGGGCTTCCCTAAAATCAGGTTTACCCACTAAAAACCTCCTCTAACCTGTCTAACCTGTCACATTACGTCAGGCTAGGCAATAATTTGGCTTAGACCTGTGGGGCTCGCTTCTTATCCAGCCGAATAAGTAAAACGTATATTGTTTTACTTTTTATAACAAAAACAAAAACAAAAACAAAAACAAAAACAATAACAATAACAATAACAATAACAATAACAATAACAATAACAATAACAATAACAAAAACAAAAACAAAAACAAAAACAATAACAATAACAATAACAATAACAATAACAATAACAATAACAATAACAATAACAATAACAATAACAATAACAATAACAATAACAATAACAATAACAATAACAATAACAATAACAATAACAATAACAATAACAATAACAATAACAATAACAATAACAATAACAATAACAATAACAATAACAATAACAATAACAATAACAATAACAATAACAATAACAATAACAATAACAATAACAATAACAATAACAATAACAATAACAATAACAATAACAATAACAATAACAATAACAATAACAATAACAATAACAATAACAATAACAATAACAATAACAATAACAATAACAATAACAATAACAATAACAATAACAATAACAATAACAATAACAATAACAATAACAATAACAATAACAATAACAATAACAATAACAATAACAATAACAATAACAATAACAATAACAATAACAATAACAATAACAATAACAATAACAATAACAATAACAATAACAATAACAATAACAATAACAATAACAATAACAATAACAACGAAAACGACAACGACAACGACAACGACAAGGACAACGATAACGACAACGACAACGACAACGACAACGACAACGACAACGATAACGACAACGACAACAATAACAATAACAATAACAATAACAATAACAATAACAATAACAATAACAATAACAATAACAATAACAATAACAATAACAATAACAATAACAATAACAATAACAATAACAATAACAATAACAATAACAATAACAATAACAATAACAATAACAATAACAATAACAATAACAATAACAATAACAATAACAATAACAATAACAATAACAATAACAATAACAATAACAATAACAATAACAATAACAATAACAATAACAATAACAATAACAATAACAATAACAATAACAATAACAATAACAATAACAATAACAATAACAATAACAATAACAATAACAATAACAATAACAATAACAATAACAATAACAATAACAATAACAATAACAATAACAATTACAATAACAATAACAATAACAATAACAATAACAACGAAAACGACAACGACAACGACAACGACAAGGACAACGATAACGACAACGACAACGACAACGACAACGACAACGACAACGATAACGACAACGACAACGACAACAATAACAATAACAATAACAATAACAATAACAATAACAATAACAATAACAATAACAATAACAATAACAATAACAATAACAATAACAATAACAATAACAATAACAATAACAATAACAATAACAATAACAATAACAATAACAATAACAATAACAATAACAATAACAATAACAATAACAATAACAATAACAATAACAATAACAATAACAATAACAATAACAATAACAATAACAATAACAATAACAATAACAATAACAATAACAATAACAATAACAATAACAATAACAATAACAATAACAATAACAATAACAATAACAATAACAATAACAATAACGATAACAATAACAATAACGATAACGATAACGATAACGATAACGATAACGATTTTTTTTTTTTTTTTTTTTTTTTTTTTTTTTTTTTTTTTTTGAGGGAGAGGCGGAAAAATGCATTACGCACACAGGTGGCCAGCCTGTAGTGTGGGGCTCCCCTAAAAACGAGTTTACCCACTAAAAAACCTCCTCTACTCTTTAGGAATCTAACCTGGAATTGTTTGTCACATTACGTCAGGCTAGGCCTAAATTTGGCTTACGCCCGTGGGGCTCGCTCCTTATCCAGCCGCTCGATCAAGGGATCTGGGCCACTTCACGGTCCAGATCGGTTTTCTTTTCCAGGAGGATGCCCCGGACGAACTGTGACAAACAATCCCAGTTGCCCTCATCCTCCAAAATCGTTTGGCAGACCGAGTCCACCGAAAATGCACCAAAGATTTGTGTGGCCTCCAGGCGGGGCCCTTCCCAACGGGGACAGCGGAAGAATGTGTGTTCCGCATCGTCGGGAACACCCGGGCAATAAATGCAGTCCGGTGAACCGGTCTTTCCCATACGGTTCAGGTACGACCGAAAATAGCCGTGACCTGTCAAAAATTGGGTCAGGTAGTAGTCCACCTCCCCATGCCGCCGTTCCACCCATGGTTGGACCTGCTTGATAAGTCGCGCAGTCCATCGTCCTCGGGTGTCGTGCTCCCAGCTGTGTTGCCACTGCTGGTAGGTTCGGGAGCGCTCTTCTGTTCTTGCCGTGTCCTTGCCGATCTCGCCTTGTCTCTGATAAATCGCTTTCCTCTCCCCTGCCAAGAGCTTGACAGGGATGACTCCGGCGACCACCAGGACGGCAGGCTCGGACACTGTCCGGTAGGCGGAACACACCCGGAGCGCAGCTTGACGCTGAACCCGGGCGAGTCGCAACCTGTAGCACTCCTTATCTAGAGCGCCTGCCACACCTCTGCCCCGTAAAGAAGCACGGACTGGACCGCGGACATCAACAGACGTCTTCTGCTGGATCGGGGACCCCCGACATTGGCCATCAGCCTACTAAGGTAAGTCACTACCTTAGCGGCCTTGTCCGCCGTACGGAAGATCTGATCCCTCCAGCTTAACTTGGTGTCCACCATAACCCCGAGGTATTTGGCGGCACGAGTTGATGTGACCACCTCCCTTCCCACTCGAAACGGGACGACGGTGTCGATCCTCTTCTTCGTAAGAATCACGATCTCCGTCTTACTGAGAGCAAGTGAGAGACCGTGATCGGACATCCAGTTGTTGACCACCCGCATAACTCGGTTCAACTTCAGTTGG
The DNA here is from genome assembly GCA_030545055.2 of Neoaliturus tenellus. NCBI lineage: Eukaryota > Metazoa > Arthropoda > Insecta > Hemiptera > Cicadellidae > Neoaliturus > Neoaliturus tenellus. Next base: position 9,294 of record JAQYXR010000514.1, on the reverse strand, counting down.
GCCAGCTCAACGTTGCGTGCAGCAATGAGAGCTGCGACGTCATCGGCGTACCCAACCAAAGTGGTTTCCTCAGGCATCTCGGACCTCAGGAGGCTGTCATAGGCAACGTTCCAGAGATCCGGGCCGAGTATTGAACCTTGTGCGGCACCAGAAGTGACTTCCATCGTCCGCGTTCCGTCCCTCGTGTCATAAATCAGGCTTCGAGAGCGTAGATAATCCTCGACGAGCCGCAACAGATATGCAGGAATACGAAAGGTGTTGCGAAGCGCATCCAACATATCGACCCACCTCGCCGAGTTGAAGGCATTCTTGACATCAAGCGTAACAAGAAGCACTACTCGGCGGGAGAAATGGTTGTGGCTCTCGGCTCTCTCCACAGCTCTCTGAACTTCGGTGACAGCGTCGATCGTTGACCGTCCCTTTCTGAAGCCGTACTGACGGGGGCATAAGTCCCCCGGCAGCTTCCACGGCAGAAGTCAGGCGGGAACGGATCAGCTTCTCGAACAGCTTCCCAGCCGTGTCCAACATGCAGAGAGGCCTGTGGGACGACGGCAGCTCGGGATCACCTTTGCCCTTGCTGATCAGTACAAGCCTGGCTGTTTTCCAGGGAGCCGGAAACACCCCTTCTACCAAACAGGCATTGTACATTCTCAACAACAAGTCAGCGTTGATTAAAAATACTTTCTTTAAAGCCTCACTGGGAATCCCATCCGGGCCAGGAGCCTTGTTGCTCTTCAGGGAGAGAACGGAGGTTTCCAGCTCCTCGAAAGTGAAAAGTGGAACGTCCTCTACCCGTCCGAAGTCAACCGGCGGTCGCTGTGGATGTTCAGGAAACAACGCAGCGACGATCCTCCCCATGGTGGCGCCCTCCATGATGGAAGGTGGAGAGCGGGCGCCGAGTTTCTGTGTTACAAGTTTGTAACCCAGGCCCCACGGGTCGGAATCAACGTCGTCACGAAGTCTCCTCCAGCTATTCGCCTTGCTCCTGTTGATCGCCTGGCGGAGAGATTTTCTCGCAGCTTTATAGGCCTCCGACTTACGAACTCTGTCTGCGGGAATTCTCGCTCTAGTGGCGGCTCGTCTAGTTCTTAAACATGTTCTTCTGAGTTCCGCAATCTCTTCAGTCCACCCAGTAAACGGGTTGTTTGTCGCGTCGGGGTTTCCTTCGCGGCATAGACTGGTCGCAGGCCGAGACGATAAGTTCCATCGTGGATGTTACTAGTGCCTCGGCTCCAGCCTCACCAGGATTCCCCCTGCGCTCCCCGAGAGATGACTTCGGTGAACTTGACCACGTCCAGTTTGTTGGTGTTCCACCGGCGTGGCCCTTCCCGAGATGCGGAAACTCGACGATTTGCCTGATCATGCAGGTCAAACACGATGTATTGGTGGTCGCTACCCGTGTAGTCCTCGACAACCCTCCAGCCAGAGATCCTCGGAAGGAGCGACTCAGACGCAAAGGTGACGTCAGGGATCGTGCCTCTCTGCCCGGGGCGCCGAAAAGTAGGTGTGTCGCCCTGGTTGAGGACGACAAGACCGGCCCTGGCGATGAAATCCAGGATAACGATAACGATAACGATAACGATAACGATAACGATAACGATAACAATAACAATAACAATAACAATAACAATAACAATAACAATAACAATAACAATAACAATAACAATAACAATAATAATAATAATAACAATAACAATAACAATAACAATAACAATAACAATAACAATAACAATAACATTTTTTTTTTTTTTTTTTTTTTTTTTTTTGAGGGAGAGGCGGAAAAATGCATTACGCACACAGGTGGCCAGTCTGTAGTGTGGGGCTCCCCTAAAAAACGGGTTTACCCACTAAAAAACCTCCTCTACTCTTTAGGAATCTAACCTGGAATTGTTTATCACATTACGTCAGGCTAGGCCTAAATTTGGCTTACGCCCGTCGGGCTCGCTCCTTATCCAGCCGCTCTATCAAGGGATCTGGGCCACTTCGCGGTCCAGATCGGTTTTCTTTTCCAGGAGGATGCCCCGGACGAACTGTGACAAACAATCCCAGTTGCCCTCATCCTCCAAAATCTTTTGGCAGACCGAGTCCACCGAAAATGCACCAAATATTTGTGTGGCCTCCAGGCGGGGCCCTTCCCAACGGGGACATCGGAAGAATGTGTGTTCCGCATCGTCGGGAACACCCGGGCAATAAATGCAGTCCGGTGAACCGGTCTTTCCCATCCGGTTCAGGTACGACCGAAAATAGCCGTGACCTGTCAAAAATTGGGTCAGGTAGTAGTCCACCTCCCCATGCCGCCGTTCCACCCATGGTTGGACCTGCTTGATAAGTCGCGCAGTCCATCGTCCTCGGGTGTCGTGCTCCCAGCTGTGTTGCCACTGCTGGAAGGTTCGGGAGCGCTCTTCTGTTCTTGCCGTGTCCTTGCCGATCTCGCCTTGTCTCTGATAAATCGCTTTCCTCTCCCCTGCCAAGAGCTTGACAGGGATGACTCCGGCGACCACCAGGACGGCAGGCTCGGACACTGTCCGGTAGGCGGAACACACCCTGAGCGCGGCTTGACGCTGAACCCGGGCGAGTCGCAGCCTGTAGCACTCCTTATCTAGAGCGCCTGCCCACACCTCTGCCCCGTAAAGGAGCACGGACTGGACCGCGGACATCAACAGACGTCTTCTGCTGGATCGGGGACCCCCGACATTGGCCATCAGCCTACTAAGGTGAGTAACTACCTTAGCGGCCTTGTCCGCCGTACGGAAGATCTGATCCCTCCAGCTTAACTTGGTGTCCACCATAACCCCAAGGTATTTGGCGGCACGAGTTGATGTGACCACCTCCCTTCCCACTCTAAACGGGACGACGGTGTCGATCCTCTTCTTCGTGAGAATCACGATCTCCGTCTTACTAAGAGCAAGCGAGAGACCGTGATCGGACATCCAGTTGTTGACAACCCGCATAACTCGGTTCAACTTTAGTTGGGCCAGCTCAACGTTGCGTGCAGCAATGAGAGCTGCGACGTCATCGGCGTACCCAACCAAAGTGGTTTCCTGAGGCATCTCGGACCTCAGGAGGCTGTCATAGGCAACGTTCCAGAGATCCGGGCCGAGTATTGAACCTTGTGCGGCACCAGAAGTGACTTCCATCGTCCGCGTTCCGTCCCTTGTGTCATAGATCAGGCTTCGAGAGCGTAGATAATCCTCGATGAGCCGCAACAGATATGCAGGAATACGAAAGGTGTTGCGAAGCGCATCCAACATATCGACCCACCTCGCCGAGTTGAAGGCATTCTTGACATCAAGCGTAACAAGAAGCACTGCTCGGCGGGAGAAATGGTTGTGGCTCTCGGCTCTCTCCACAGCTCTCTGAACTTCGGTGACAGCGTCGATCGTTGACCGTCCCTTTCTGAAGCCGTACTGACGGGGGCATAAGTCCCCGGCAGCTTCCACGGCAGAAGTCAGGCGGGAACGGATCAGCTTCTCGAACAGCTTCCCAGCCGTGTCCAACATGCAGAGAGGCCTGTGGGACGACGGCAGTTCGGGATCACCTTTGCCCTTGCTGATCAGTACAAGCCTGGCTGTTTTCCAGGGAGCCGGAAACACCCCTTCTACCAAACAGGCATTGTACATTCTCAACAACAAGTCAGCGTTAATTGAAAATACTTTCTTTAAAGCCTCACTGGGAATCCCGTCCGGGCCAGGAGCCTTGTTGCTCTTCAGGGAGAGAACGGAGGTTTCCAGCTCCTCGAAAGTGAAGAGTGGAACGTCCTCTACCCGTCCGAAGTCAACCAGCGGTCGCTGTGGATGTTCAGGAAACAACGCAGCGACGATCCTCCCCATGGTGGCGCCCTCCATGATGGAAGGTGGAGAGCGGGCGCCGAGTTTCTGTGTTACAAGTTTGTAACCCAGGCCCCACGGGTCGGAGTCAACGTCGTCACGAAGTCTCCTCCAGCTATTCGCCTTGCACCTGTTTATCGCCTGGCGGAGAGATTTTCTCGCAGCTTTATAGGCCTCCGACTTACGAACTCTGTCTGCGGGAATTCTCGCTCTTGTGGCGGCTAGTCTAGTTCTTAAACATGTTCTTCTGAGTTCCGCAATCTCTTCAGTCCACCAGTAAACGGGTTGTTTGTCGCGTCGGGGTTTCCTTCGCGGCATAGACTGGTCGCAGGCCGAGACGATCAGTTCCATCGTGGATGTTACTAGTGCCTCGGCCCCAGCCTCACCAGGATTCCCCTGTGCTCCCCGAGAGATGACTTCGGTGAACTTGACCACGTCCAGTTTGTTGGTGTTCCACCGGCGTGGCCCTTCCCGAAATGCGGAAACTCGACGATTTGCCTGATCATGCAGGTCAAAAACGATGTATTGGTGGTCGCTACCCGTGTAGTCCTCCACAACCCTCCAGCCTGAGATCCTCGGAAGGAGCGACTCAGACGCAAAGGTGACGTCGGGGATCGTGCCTCTCTGCCCGGGGCGCCGAAAAGTAGGTGTGTCGCCCTGGTTGAGGACGACAAGACCGGCCCTGGCGATGAAATCCAGGATGTATTTCCCCCGGGAGCTGGTAGAGGGCATTCCCCACTCGACGGCCCTGGCGTTGAAATCGCCACCAACGACGACATGCCCGGTGGTGCCAAGAACGCACTCCTCTAGGCTATCTATCTTGTCGTGGAAGTCCTGGACGGCCTCGTTGGGTGTGAGGTAGCAACTGAAGATAGTCACGTCCCTACACCGAACCCAGACGAATCCTCGGCCGCGCCCGTGACTCCGCACCAAAACATCTCGTGTATTACGTGCCCAAAATGCAGCAGTACCGAGGCTGTCCGAGATCCAAATGTTTGGGTCTCTGTCCCGATACTGTTCACTGATAAGGAGCGCGTCAGCACCAAGTTCTCGGGCGAGCTGATCTAGAAGGTTATCAGCTCCCCAGGATCTATGAAGGTTGGCCTGGAGGATGCGAATTACCGGCCGCTGCCTTTTGCCTGTTCAAGTGCGGCTCTGAAGGCACCGCACTGACCAGACCCGGGTAAGTGACCGAGGGCACTGGAGCCTGAATCCTTGCAGAGGAAGCAGGAGGGGCTCGAGGAACATTCCTTACGTTTGTGGCCTTGGCTTCCACACTGGAAGCAGTTGGCACTCCTGTCGGGCCCTTTACAGTTTCGGGAGGAGTGGCCGAAACCGAGACAGCGGAAGCATCTCGAAACTACCACCCTCCGTTTGAGCCTGCAACTAACCCAACCAACTCTGAGGTGCTGAAGGCTAAGCAGCTTATTGGCGTGCTTTTCGCTCATCTCAGCAACAGCCATCCGGAGTTGACTTCGGTTAGGCTTTGTCAGCCATACCCTCACTCCATCGGCCGGTATCTCCGGGAGTGCCACCTGGATCGCACGGGTCACCTCATCTTCGGTGGAGAGGACATCAAGGTCCCGAATCTCGACCGAACACTTCGGTTCTAGGGCCTTGATGGAGCCTTTGTCCCCAAGTGCAGTCTTGAGGGAAGCGGCAAAACCGATCTTGTCACTCGACTTCCCCAGTTCGAGGAGGACATCCCCGTTCTGGGTTCGCCGAATAGACTTGATAACGGTGTCGGTCTCTTCCGGTTTGGCCTGCGATCTAATCTGACCCAGAACATCGGCAAAAGATCGCCCCCCTAAGGGCTTGATCAAGATTGCCTCCGTCCTGGGCTTCTTAGGCCTGGGTTGTTTAGGCTTTCTGACAGACTTGCCAGAGGCCTCCCCAACCGGGTTTGAGACTTGCGTCCGCTCCACCCTCGACGCACTTTTCGAAGCTGCCTCCGCTTGCTTCTGCCTCCTCCTTTCTTTCTTAGACAGGCGCGTCTTCCAGCCCCCCAAAGGTGTTGAGGCAGAGTTTGCTGCCAAGGCAGGATTAGCCGCCGGAGCAGGAACCTCTGCAGGAGTAGCCACTGGAATCACGGCAGCGCCCGGGGCGGATTCAGTAGCCTGGACAGGAGATGTCTGCGATGCCGCAGTGACAAAAACCGGTCTCGGCACTGAGTCCACCTCAATAAGCTCAGGGCTTCCCGGCGAAGAACCGATCTGCCTCTTCTTTCGCTTTCTGGCTTGAGTCTGGGACTCAGCCAGATGAGCTTGAGGTGAAGCAGAGATGACTCGGTTCGTGACATCGCGCTCCTGCTTCACTGCCTTTAGCCTGATTTTCCGGCATTCCTCGATTTCTTCTAGAGCATCTTCGAGTTTCGGGATCCCCTCTTTTATCGCCTTGTTTATGTTCTTTTGAATTAGGAGGACCTTGGCCATCTCCTTCAAAAGAACTTTCATCTTCTTCAGACATGAGTCTTCCTCCTCGTGGGCGTCGTCCTGCTGCTGCCGAAGCATTTGCAGCTCGAATGCCGCACGAAGAGGGCTCTTCCTGGAAGGGATTCCTTGCATCCTGGCTAGAGGTGTTACCGGCTCGGTCACACCCATACCCAGATCAACCTCATCTTTCTCCTTTCCTGTTACGGCCGATGATCCAGCGACACCAGCAGCCTTGAACGGGGCCGGCGGAGGGGAGGTTTTAATTCCAACCGTCGGCGTCCCAGTCTTTGAGGTCGGAGACCTCTGCACAAGTGAGCTGCGCCTAAAAGCAGCCTGTTCGTTCTCCTTTCCAAGATTCGTGTTTTTTAGTTGACAATCCATACTGTTTTGTAACCAGCGCATCGTGCGGCAAGAGGCGGCCCTTCATCGGCCGGGAGCGGGTACACCCTCGGAGGTCTACCCCCCGTAGGAGATAAGACACCCCTACCCCGGGACTCCGGGGCCCGAACCTCCGTTTGCCCAGCACCGATACACAACAATAACAATAACAATAACAATAACGATAACGATAACGATAACGATAACGATAACGACAACGACAACGACAACGATAACGACAACGACAACGATAACGATAACGACAACGACAACGATAACGATAACGATAACGATAACGATAACGATAACGATAACGGTAACGGTAACGATAACGATAACGATAACGATAACGATAACGATAACGATAACGATAATGATAACGATAACGGTAAAGATAACGGTAAAGATAACGGTAAAGATAACGGTAAAGATAACGGTAACGATAACGATAACGATAACGATAACGATAACGATAACGATAACGATAACGATAACGATAACGATAACGATAACGATAACGATAACGATAACGATAACGATAACGATAACGATAACGATAACGATAACGATAACGATAACGATAACGAAAACGAAAACGAAAACGATAACGATAACGATAACGATAACGATAACGATAACGATAACGATAACGATAACGATAACGATAACGGTAACGGTAAAGATAGCGGTAAAGATGACGATAACGATAATAACGATAACGATAATAACGATAACGATAACGACAATAACGTCGTTATTGTTAGCTAACGACGTTAGTTTCGTTACTAACAACACGACGTTAATCACACATAAATTTAAATTTGTAATTTAATTTACAAATTTAAATTACAAATTTGAAAACGAAACAAATTAATTTCAAAGCTCTTGAAACCAGTAAAAGCTCACTTTAGAAAGCTCACTTTTCTATTGTTTATATCTTGCATTAATACTGTAAGATATAAACAAGGCGCAAGCTGATATTTGGGTACATGTAATGTACTGTTAGTTTAAGTGTGTTTATCGTTAACGATAACGATAACGATAACGATAAAGATAACGATAAAGATAACGATAACGATAACGATAACGATAACGATAACGAAAACGAAAACGAAAACGAAAACGAAAACGAAAACGAAAACGAAAACGAAAACGAAAACGATAACGATAACGATAACGATAACGATAACGATAACGGTAACGGTAAAGATAACGGTAAAGATAACGATAACGATAATAACGATAACGATAATAACGATAACGATAACGATAACGACAATAACGTCGTTATTGTTAGCTAACGACGTTAGTTTCGTTACTAACAACACGACGTTAATCACACATAAATTTAAATTTGTAATTTAATTTACAAATTTAAATTACAAATTTGAAAACGAAACAAATTAATTTCAAAGCTCTTGAAACCAGTAAAAGCTCACTTTAGAAAGCTCACTTTTCTATTGTTTATATCTTGCATTAATACTGCAAGATATAAACAAGGCGCAAGGTGATATTTGGGTACATGTAATGTACTGTTAGTTTAAGTGTGTTTATCGTTAACGATAACGATAACGATAACGATAACGATAACGATAACGATAACGATAACGATAACAATAACGATAACGATAACGATAACGATAACGATAACGATAATGATAACGATAACGATAACAATAAGGATAACGATAACGATAACGATAACGGTAACGGTAACGGTAACGGTAACAATAACGGTAACGATAACGATAACGATAACGATAACGATAACGATAACGATAACGATAACGATAACGAAAACCGATAACCGATAACCGATAACCGATAACCGATAACCGATAACCTATAACCGATAACCGATAACCGATAACCGATAACCGATAACCGATAACCGATAACCGATAACCGATAACCGATAACCGACAACCGACAACCGATAATTGACACGGGACAAAACCAGTAGTAGGTTAAACAGCGGTTCTGGGCCACTCGTAGTTTTTTTTGAGCGCTTTCAGCTTCAAATTGACCGGTTTTTGACCGGATTCTGGCCGGTTTTGGCCAAATATCAGCCCATTTCAGGGCATTTTCCAGGATTTCAGACAGTGATTTCAAGGAGCACTTTGAATATAATCCAGGGAACTACGAGATGCCCTCTTAAGTTAACCATAACTTTTAAATGAAAAGCTACCGACTCCCCTTCTGCAATCCCACCCGAAGCGATAAATCGCAGTTGCATTGATAACCTCAATCGAATGCACATCCGCTCGATCACATCAGACTTGATAAACACCGCGCCGCCAGCCACCAACAAGTCCGCTGGTCTAGGCGCTAACGTAACAGCGCACCACCCGACCGGCCCAGGTTCAAACCACGCCTCGGCCGGAGAATCTTTTTGAGAACGCCAAATCCACAACTAACGTATACATACGTTTTATATATATATATATATATATACATTTTATATAAATATTTTTATTCTATATAAATTTATAAATATTTATATAAATATTTTTATTATATATAAATTTATAAATATTTATATAAATATTTTTCCTATAAATATTTATATATAAATATGCTAGGGTTAATAAAATGATTTAAATAGATGCAATTATTATCAAATACATTTATACCTTTATGAGCAGCGGCCACTCCAC